>VUYV01000550.1:80287-164119 GCA_008711295.1 Anarhynchus alexandrinus
AAAAAAAAAGGCAGCACAACCAAACTCCTCCACACGCATGCAGCTTTAAATGGACAAATGTTTAGCTGGAATCATATGATGCATTTTGATTTGTTATAAATCCTGTCTCCGCTTGGGTAGGAATTCTTGTGCCATTAAACGTTCAGCAAGACCTGGAGTATTTTACTGAAATGGGTTCTACTGAAATGAGCGTGCCACTTGAGAAACTTGGCTTCCCTACACTTCTGCCAAAATTGCGTCATGCAAAGGGTCTGCTTGTGAAATTACATCGTTTCTCATGCAGAGTAGCAGTTGTACATGTTGACAATAACTGGAATTGTAGAAATCAGGTAGCTTGGGGCTTCCTGTCTTGAGTGAATTTTGGAGGACTGTATAGTTGACACCATCAGCCCTGATGTGTGGTCTTTTCCTGTGCTTCTGTCCTTGCCCAGCACGTTGGGGAAACACTTGGTGACTCTTACAACAGGGGCCGATTCAAATTTTTTTTTTTAATTTGATTTTCTTCAGAGGGATAGGAAGAGTTTAATAGCTTTCCATCAGTCACTAGTCAAATAAGATGCCTAATGTGGTTGTTATTATTAATATACTGTAGTATTGATAGGTAATTTTAACTTGCCTGTGTTTTGAAAGTAACCTTTTTTTTTTTAGAAGTGGAGCCTTTGTGGTGGCAACAGCAGCTAACTGCATTGATGGTGTCCTATTTCTTCATGTTCTCCATGTCCCCAGGAATAGTAAGAATTGACCACTTCACAATTGCTGAGATAAAACAAACCGATCTAAGCTGGAGAGAGAGATCATATTGACAACACTGGCCTCTAGAACATGCTTGATTGCAGTCCCCCTGTGGCTACATCAGCTTATCGACCTGTAGGCTATTTGTCCATTTTATGTGAGTCAGAAACCAGGGCAGTTTATTGGAGACTGCGGTCCAAAGCTCAGGCTCTCCTCTGTCATTGTCAGACGGGATGATTATTTTAGGGGAAAAAAATGTTGAAGGATATAATGACTGACTTCTTGTAAACTCATCAGTTCCACATGCATAAGTCACAGCCTGTTTGAACTGTAAGGGTTGTGTTTCTTCTTAATTACTCAAAACATCGTAACTTGTTTTTGAATTCATCTTGGGGCTCTCAGCTATGCAAACTCACATTTGAATACTGCTTTATTGTTGTATGTTCCTTTGTGTTTTCTAATTGGAAAATGAGAACTTAAGCCTGTTGATTTCAGCTTCAGATTTTCAAAAATGTCATCCTACCTTGGCCATGAGGGGTGACGTTGCTGGTGCTTTTCAGAGCTTTGCCGTCAGATAGTTTAGCAAGCATAGCTTAACCCTATACGATGCTCTCCTTGAAACAAAAATGATAAGAGGAGGCTATTAATTTATAATAGAGTCCACTATTGTGTCTTTGATTATAGGTTAACTCTAAATAAGGAAAACGCTTCTTTTTCTTTGAAAGACTAGGCTGCTGGGCTGTCTAGTATGTAGTTTTCACAGCTTGTACCGTAGCTAAAGGGAGAAAGTGTGTGTGCGTGTTTGTTTACGGACTGTAGAAGGAACCCTTCCTGAATATAAGTGATATAACTCACATGCTGAACAGAATTTCTGAATGAGGTTTGGGGTTTTTTTAATTACCTTTCTGTCACCTAAACTATGAGGTATCAGAGTTCATAGGGTTGTGGACTGCTAAGAACTAGGCAACAAAGTCAATTCATGTTAAAAAGATCCTTGGACATTAATAGTTTGAAGTACTCTGGGACCTCTTTCCACTATTCTGTAGTTTAAAGGAAATCTACAGCTTTTACTTAAAAAAAATAAATAAAAAAATCTGCTGCATTGATTTTCAAATAAATTCTCACCTCCCACTCTCTCCTGTCCTCCTCCACTTCCTTCTCCCCCTACTCCTGGCAGTGATGAGAAAATTTTAGGTAACTTTTCAGAGTTTAGAGGATAAAATCAACATGTTTTGGTTGGCATTATAATATGTTTGAATGTCACTGGTACTGGCATGGGACTTTTCTCTTCCTTGCACACTATTGTGCACCCTCTTATTGTTCCCGGTAATTACTGGAACACGTAGGAAAACGTGGAGGCATGCAGCTGTCTTTATGCAGCTGACAAATAGCTTTGGAAAAGATCGTTCTAGTTACAGGTAAGTAAAAAAAGACAACTCATTCAGTCTTAACAGAACTCTGGCTAAGTTTTGGGTAGGGAAGAAATGAAATGCAATCGAGGGAAGCACAGTGGGTACTCTCTACCGTGTTGACTCAGCCTGGCACAGGACTGCGGTGAGCTGGGATCTTCCTGGGAGCAAAGGGGGAGCAAAGGCTTCTCCTAAAACGCAGTCTTGTGCTTCCTGCACAAAACATTGTAAAAACGGGCTTACTAAAGAGAGTACCCTCTTCTTGATGGCAGATTTCATTGCTGAGTTACATTACTTCTTGAAGTATTTTTAACTTCCTCCTGAAAAAAAGATGGATAACTTTGTTTAAATGCAAAAACCATAAAAATAATATGTTAGGATAAGGAACTAGGGCAGAAGGAAATACAGTTTTGGAATGCTGCTATTTTTTTTTTTCCTCAGATCAGAACTTTGAATGCCAGATATAGAATCATTTTATAATGCTATATGCAAAAACTAAATGGGTTTTATAAATTAGCCTTTGTTAATGTATAGCTGAATAATATTTTATGTACATTTAGAGGAAGTGAATGTAATACATTATGACTAGAATTTACTCTCAAGTTTTTGTCATATTTTAGTGGCAGAAAAAGCAAGAAAGGTCAATGAGACTTCCCTTATTTTTAAAAGAGGAGTTCCAATCCATGAGGCTTTTCTCTGTATGGCTTTCTCATTTTTCCTGACCTTTTTCTTACTTATTTCAGAAGAAATATTTTTCCTTATTTCAAGGAAAAAATTGAGTAAGAATTACATGATATAATTTACCAATGAGTATATTTTAATATTTTCTTGCAGAAGGACTCCATGAAAGATGACAGAAGAAGTTATTGTTATTGCAAAGTGGGATTACACTGCACAGCAGGACCAAGAACTTGACATCAAGAAAAATGAGCGTCTTTGGCTATTAGATGATTCCAAGACATGGTGGAGGGTAAGAAACGCGGCCAACAAAACGGGATATGTGCCATCAAATTATGTGGAGCGAAAAAACAGCTTGAAGAAAGGTTCTCTGGTTAAAAATCTAAAAGACACATTGGGTAAGTCCTTTTGTATTTTGGAAGAAGTTAAGTAGACTTGATGGGTTTCATATTGGGAATGTAGCATGCATATAAATATTTTTTAACATGTTTGGATTTTTTTAATCCTTAGTCTGAGGTGACATGGTGGATGATGGAGGGAGGGGGAGAGAGAGCAGGGGTGGGGGGAGAGTCACATGGACAAATCTGTAACAGGTTTACTCACATCACATCCAAGAGAAAAAGGTGTTATTTTTGTTCCAGTTTGTCAGAGGTTGTGTATTTTCAGCGGCTGAAGAACTGTGTTTTCACTGAGATATCAATTTGCTGATTCCTCTCCTCCCATGCTAAGTCCTCTCACTCAGAAATAGAACAATGTAAACTGGATTGTTCAGCATAGCTATCATAGAAAAGCTAAATCACTTTATGAATGGGATTATACAATGTGGCTATGTGCAATGTCAGGGGTTAAGGTTCTCTGGTCTGAGATGTTCCTTCTTCTTCTAAGTGCTTAATACGTACTCTGTTCTATACTTGCACATAAATTCTTCACAACTGTGTATCATGCATATAAAATAATATACCTTTGAAAAATTTTGAGTGTGTTTGGAAGTCAGGTGACATGAAAATTTTTTTCTTTATTTTTGCAATGATTTTTAATGACTCTTTAAATTGTTAAAAAATAAAGGGCTTTGCATATGGCTAGAAAACATAGCAATAAGTGATCATTTTACACATAGAGGCAAAAAAAAAAACCCTACTAGTGGTATTTTGGGATGTAATGAATAAAACAGAAACAGATGTTCACCTGGAGGTGTTTTGAGGTTATTTTTTGCTTGTGATTTTGGTTTTTGCCTGTATTTTGTGAGGCCTTACATAGGGAAAACTTACTGTGTTGTGGTTTGCTGTAGAAAACAACAGAAAAATAAGAATTTGGGATTGGACTTTGTAGAAAGCAAAAAGGTTCACTTGAAAATAACATGGCAATAGTTCGTGTAGGTTTATCGCAGCTGTCCTGTGCTTGTGTTGTATCTAACAGGTTAGGTTTCTTGGTCGCTTCTTCGTTACCATGTGCTGTATTGCTGAGCTGCCATAAAGTACATGGTAATTGAGGACTGCAGGACAGGTGGCAGGCAAATAAGGTTATCACAAAGTTTGCCGTGGCAATATTTAAAACCGTAGGCGTTTCTACAGATATTCTTGGAATATACTCATTACAGCGCCAGCAAATGTGATTATGCCTTTTCAAAGATCTGTTTAAAGAATAAGCTCCAACATCAATTAACTAGTTAAAATGAAAGTGCCAGTTGTGACTTTAAGCTCCTTTTATATGGATTTATGTTGTTTAAAATATATTGTCTAAAAGCTACTTTATGAAAGGATTGTGTTTCTGTTGTAGTAATATATCAAGTGTTTGTGTAAAATGTGGACAGTATTTGCTTGATGTAAATAAACACATTTTTATTTATATCCAACAGAAATGTGTTTAAGTGAAGGAACAGGGATGTGTTCTAGCATATATGCGTGTTTACCTCCTTGATCTTAACAAAGCTGCGTTCTGCATGGTGCTTCACTTCACTATGGTGGTGACCGATGAAACTGTGTGAGAACAAAGTTTGGTGGTTTCATGGCTGAACCTTTGCAAATGTCGCATCTTCCAAACCTCAGCCCTTTGCATGCACTTACACGGGTTTTTAAGTTCTGAAGGACCGTTATTATAACCTACTGATTCCTCTGTACTTTTTCTAATAGTTTCCTCTGCGTTGTTTGTTCAGCTGAGGTAAAAAAATACCGTGTGGTGGAGCCTTCCTTTTTCTTTTGCAGTGACCACATGTACCTGCTAAGCATACAGAGTGCAAAGCACCTCTCGTGCTCTTTTATGCTCGTACATCCTGTGACAGTAAGAAACTGCCTAAGCCATACCTAACCCACAAATTGGCTCGGGATATTCTTAACACCCCCCAAAAAAGTTGCTGCTTAAGAGTATTCTTTTTTTTATAGTCTAAGTGAACTGCTTAGCATAATGAAACTTATGTCTGTGCTGTGCATCGCGTA
The DNA here is from genome assembly GCA_008711295.1 of Anarhynchus alexandrinus. Classification (NCBI taxonomy): domain Eukaryota; kingdom Metazoa; phylum Chordata; class Aves; order Charadriiformes; family Charadriidae; genus Anarhynchus; species Anarhynchus alexandrinus. Next base: position 85,539 of record VUYV01000550.1, read on the forward strand.
TCTGTACAATTTTCTTTTTACCTTTCCTCAACTGGAGTTCTCAATTAACTATAGTCTTTAAGTCTTGCTTCTCTTGCTGTACAGTAATTTCCTATTCAGAACAAGAAGAGCATGTGTCCTTCCTTAGAGGATCCTTTGTTCTGAGCGGCCATCAAGAATGAACTTCTTTTTTTAAACAAAGGCTTGCAAATTGCAGGGCTGATGCTTGATCTAGTGAAACAGCTTTTGAAAGCTTTGCTGTGCCCAGTGAAACAAGTTCTTAAGTTCTCTTTATATATCTATATCTTTATATGTCTAATGTCTCATCAAACATGCCTCTCCTAAGATCAGAAGAAAATTCATATTAAAATATCCGCTAACCCAGCATAGATGGGAATGGCAGTCATGAGTATAAGTCCTTAAACCAAAACTGTTCAAAACTGTTTCCAGCTTTGATCTTGAAGTTATTACCAAAATATCAGGTACTGAACTTAAAGGAAAAAAAAAAAGTAGTCATTTAATAAATCTCGGGAGAGAAACAGCAGGCTCCTAGCTGCTTCCAAAGGCAAGGCTAGCGGGCTTTAAAGAGAGGGACCTGACATACCTGGACCCACTTGCGGCACTCCAGCAAATGGTTCCTGCCATGGAGATGCGCTTTTCTCTATCTTTTCCTTAATCAATTACATTTCCTTGTGTTGAAACATATTTCATCTGAAAGCATTGTTATTGCACAAATGATGTAGGGTGTTGTCTATGTGAGAGCCCATAGCTATCTCCTACTCTTATGCTTATCCACAGTAATTACTGGTTGTTGATTTATATTTCCTTCTACATATTCAATAAATATGAAAAGTGCCACCCATAGTTCAAATTGTGGCAGACCCCATAAGAGCTATTACTATTTAATTAATAGTCCCCATAGTTGGCTGTTGAAGGTGCATCATCTAAATAGTTCTTAATCCATGTAGTCTGTGTTCTAATGAAAGTTTATGGCACCAGTTAATACATCAGTGTCTCATACATAAAAAGCCAAATACTCCATGAAAATTTACTACCTTTACAAAGTTGCCTTCATCAGGAAAACTTTTAATCTCATCAGAGAATGCAGTCATGCCTGTTTGATGCTGAAAACTAATTTTCCTGGAACTCTGTTGACTGTCATTAATTGAATCTCAGCCCTTGAATACTTTATTAATAGAATCCCATCAGCTTTACCATTGTTTGGCTTGCGGTTGGTGGAAGGTTAATGGGCATGTGGGTACCTAAAACACGCATCTTGATGGTTTAAAACATCAGCTTGTTTTCAGCAATTCCTTAATGCTTCTGGAATTTCCATTGTATTTCAGCATTTTTTGAAAAGAACATAAGCAAATAAAATGCGTTCAGAGCCAGCTCTTTTGAATGTGTCGGGTGCATGTTAAAATGCTGATTAACACTTAATTAGCATATGTATATTAAATCAGTTACTTGTGAACTGAAAACCCACTCACCTCAAATCTCAGATGACCCTTAGTAATTTCTGAAGAGGTGCTTTTGGATCATCTTACATCTTTTTACAAAACAATTGCCTTTTCTGCACCATTCACTTTCTTTCCCCTTCTAAGGACTTACTCTGTTATATAATATCTTCTTTTAGTCCTGTCATCAGGGAATTTTTCCAAAACCTTTAGCTTTCCTTAAGTGACTTGGAGACATTTCGAGACTTGTAATTTTTCTATTGATGGCTGTCTGTTTTTGTCATCTTTCTGTTTGATACACATTACTTCTGTGTTCTTAAATCTCTTTCTTGAGTGAACTCTAATGGATACTTAACTATAACAGCCTAGTTTTAATTATGGAAATGTAGCGTACAGGCCACCTATTAAGTATTTTAAATGATTCATCTTCTCATTCCCTTTTTTGTCTTAACTGAGTGATACTGCAAGTAAAAAGTTAATGGCAATTTAGCCATTTCAAATTACTCTCTTCTGTTTGCTCATATTGAATGAAATCTGGTAATTATTACTATTCTTAAAGCAAAAGCCAGCTTCCAGGCCTGTGATTAAAATTTCATCTTCATTCATTATAATGAAGTTTAAAATAGTTTCTTGTACAGTATTTCTTTTGTGGGGAGGGTATTTTTTATACATTTCGATTAAGTCTTGCTAAGCAAGAGACCTCCAGCATGCATCTTCCAAACTGTAATTTTCTGTAATGTAATTCTTCCCATGCGCTGGGGGTGGGAAGGAATTCCCGTACCCATTTGGATGGAGGGTGTTTGCCAGCACCACCCCCAGAGCTGCCTCTGACCGCAGCTCCACGGGTTTCCCCTTCTGCAGCAAATATGATCTCTGCACTTGCAGGCTCATCTCTGTCACGCTGAACAGCAACCTTATCTGAAGGAAGCAAAAATAATTAAGAAGTCAGTTGTTTGTGTAAGCAAAATAAAACTTCTGCATTTTTTCCATCCCTTTGCAAGTCATTTTCCTGGCAACAGCACAGCTCCCCAGGCAGCAGCGTGCCATGGGTGACTGATGCGTCTGATCCAGCAGCAGGGTGCCATTTTCATGGGAATCCACGATTTTCTGAATGTTACTGCTTTTGCTTCACAACCAGCACTGCGTAATAGGGATTTCTTAAAGGTGTCTGGTCTTGCTCCCTTTAGTGAGCAACCACATAAGAAACCTTGAAGACATTTCCACTCAGTTCTTGGTGTGGGTTTTTGAACAGATGCCCAGCAAAAGAAAGAAGGTATATTAAAAGGTATTGAAAGAGAGATTGGGCACGAAGAATACAGGAGATGTGTTTGCAAAACGTGTAGGAACAATAGAAACACTAGAGATGAGTGTTGGCAATGACGGCAAATAACAGTAATCTTGATAACATTTCACAGAGATGTTTAAGTTGCATGAGAGACTTCAAATGGGTTCTTTATTAAGCTTCTGTAAGTCAGCAAAACATATCAGTAACTTTCTAGTTTTAATTCACTCAGTGTGCCAGATTTTCATGTGGAAAGTAAGAAATGCTGAGTGAGATGTAAAGTACAGAAACCAGTCCTTATTTGCATCGCTGTTCCTAGTACGTTATTTCAGAAGTGTTGTGAGCATCCAGGAGTATTTCTTCTGTTTGTCAGCCTCCACAATGTCTACCTGGGTCAATCTGTAGATCCTTGCAGCAGTTCCTGAGTGCTACGTATACTGTTGCTTCCAGGAATCGACAGTTTTATACCTCCCCCCTTCTCCCTAGGGAGAATTTGTATTTATTTATATGAAAAAGTTTTTTTCACATTTATAACTTCACGTTTTCCCATTTGAGACCTGCTTAATACCACCTTCACCATGCCTTTCTGGAAATTGCTGGGGAAGTTAGAGTTAGCTCTTTTTTCTTTAGGTAGTCACTGCTTAATAACAAGCAGAAATGTGGAACAAATTGTTTCTTAATGCAATGTTTTCTTTAACATTGGAAAACACTGTTGGTTAAGAGGTTTAGTGCATTTCCTTTTTAGATACAAATATTTCAACTCAAATTTAAACTATTACTATCATATTTCTGCATAACGTGGTCATGAAATCTCGTTCTCCAAATAAGTCATCAACCTTTAAAACTCTGGTGTGTGGGTTAGTGGTCTTTTTTTTTATTATTATTATTATTTTTTTGGTTTTGAGGAATCTTTTTCTTTTTAAAAATATCTTAGTGGCCCAATTTCAGTAGTTCTAATGTGGTATGTCTAGTAGGTTTAAGAGTTGTCTGTTAAAGGAAGTACTTCTTTGTACCAGGTGCTATTATGACATTCATGAAATTGCTTCTAAATCTTTTCTTGAGTACTGAAATTTGATTACTACTTAAGTCTTCACTGGTGAAAGTTACTTATGTGACTAATTGTTGTGGTTTTTAACTGAATTTTTCCTGGTTCTTCAGCACTAGTTTTTAAAGTGTAATCATGAGAAGGATACACAGTATTTCTGGCACAGTTGTAGCTATAAATTGAATCTTCTGTACTTTTTGCTTGATGAATTTCTGTTTGTTTGTCAGCAAATTGCCTTAGCCTTATTAGCTGCAAGATCACGGAAAACACATTAAATCGGTAGCATGACCAAGTATTATTTTGAAAATATTTCTTTTAGTTCTTAATTACTTGTTTTCAATTTTAGTATTTTCTGGACACCATGTGGGTCTAAAATTTACTACAGAGTGAAAGAATGGTGGAAATAAGAATAAATATGGTATCATTGTATAAGTACATTGTTGTATAGCATGGCCTCTTAAGCCTTGTAGAGCTCATGTTAATAAAAACAGAGCTGCCTTAGAAGACAAACAAGTTATTTTGGTCTCTTTAGAACTTCAAGTTCCCAATGTTGTTGGACTTCCTTGTCACAGACCTGCAAGAAATGCTAGTCTTTCCACTCAAGAGCAGGCATTTAATAAATTTGATTTAAAAAAATAAATAACCAACCAACCTTCAGAACTTTCTACTGTATGTAGCTACTTGTCAAATTATTTATCATACATAAAGATTTATAAGAAGGAATGATATGAATTCTTTTGTTTAGCCAAACATCTCTAGTTGAAATTAGCAGTAAAATCCCCTTGTAGGGATTCAACACAAATAAAAGTATTTTTCCTGTGTCACTTTATGTTGCTTTGAAGCTTTCTAGCTTGTCAGAAAATGTGGGCATAGACAGTAGTGGCACGTCTGTCATGTCTCTTGGAGGACTGGATGAGGGTAAGTTGTCTGTATTGGCATTTTTAAGCAGTCAATATACAGGAATTTGAGTTCATCTTACAGAGAGGAAGTAATGAAGTTTTTATATACAGCAGAAATTCTTGCTCAGTTTCCTAGAATCTGTGTTAAAACAGCTTATTCCATGGTTGAATTTGTTCAGCAAAAACACTTTCGCTGCTGAGCTTCATCCTGCTTTTTAGTTGCATTGCTCAAAGGAAGTATGTTTGTTTGTGGGGCAGCGTGGCAACAGTGGTGACTCTTGACCAGTGATGAAATTGAGGAACATGGTTTTGTGGTAGCGAGAGAAACTGATGGGAACTCTGTTTAGGTGTGGTGTCCTTGGTGGTTTGGAAAAAAAAAAAAAAAGCTGGAACAATTGTGTTTCTTTCATCATGACAGTAATAATAGATCAGTCTGGTTGCATGGATTACTGTCATTAAATGCTGAGAAAGGAGAAATGGGAGATGCTCACAGTGATTTCAAAACAGAGATTTCTTCTATTTCCATCTCACAGAGCATGTGGAGTTAGGAGCTGGTGGTGCCAATACCACTGGAGTAGTAGCAGATGATTTATATAATGAGGAATTCAAATGCTTTTCTGCTTTCTGGAAACACATCTGCCTCACGATCACCATCAAAACCTAGACTTAGCTTAAGCAGCTATTTTCAGTTCATTGATGATCTTTGAAGATCTAGAGACATATTCAATAGCAGTAGCTCTGTACATGGAAAATGATACAAGAAGATAGTGCTGACATGGTAGAGTCTGCTATCTCACTATCAATTTGATATATACATAATGGCAGAAGAATATGTTCATTTTGAATTACTGTTACGCATGTTAAAATAGCTACCCAGAATGCAAAACAAACTTACAAATTAATGGTTATGAACCTATTGTATGCCTGTAAAAATTTGAATAACTTTATGCATATCAACTATGTCCAATGAAAGTAGCATTAAAGGAATTGAAGTCTCTCCTTTGTGGAACTAAGATCAGACTTTCTAAAAAATACTGTGTTATAATTTCTAAAGGAACATGTGCTTCAGAAGGAAAAAAATCTAAAATTGCAGAGTAGGCTTATGCAAAAAAACCCCAAACAACCAACCCAAACCAAAAAACCAAACAAACTCCAAAACAAAACACAAACTTCATGCTTTTTTGTTACTTGCAGCAAAAAGACTTGAAAGGAAAGAAAATTGGTAAATATTCTGGAGAATTCATGGCACAGAGTAATGCTTCTTTTACTACTTGATAAAAGACTTTCTCTGCCGGATGTACGCATCAGGCCTTTTATCTGATCTGAAAAAGCCAAAAGCAACAGTGAAAGCAGAACCTACAGCTTGTTGCAGTGGCCCCAAGCTCCAGTGCTAGCTGGTGGTGGGAGCAGAAGTTTGCTCTTTTTTCAGTTTACAGTTGCACGTATTACATTCTGCTGAAAGTCTGTCTTACGTGAATTATTTATTGGGGTGGATTATTTAAAGGATTTGCTGCTTCAAGTGTTTGAAACAAACATATAATGGAAACCATGATGCATTCTGCCTTTCAGCAGATTTTTCTAATATGGTGGTTGCAGTAAAATGTTGTAAGGCTGAAGGCATAAAGAAATCTTGCTGGTTTTAGTCCACATTGAGTGAATAAATTTGTTCTTTGTATTGTATTAGAGGTTTTGTGTAATAGGTACTTCTCCCCCCCTTCCCCATGCAGTGCATATGCATGCTTGCAGGTACAATTTGACATTTACAGATTGCAGAACGAGTCTTTATTTTAGTCATAATTATGTTTTGAAAAGATAAAAGGATTGCCTTAACTGAATGTGGCTGTGTGTACTGGTCTCTTTGGTGTTATTACTTCCCTCAGCTGTCACCTTTGAGGACCCTTGGTTTTGCCCCTCTCCGAGCCAGTTATGTTTCAACATGTGTTGGCCTTAGAGCAAGCCCAAAAATTAGCTCCCAAGGTAATTTCATTGTTCCCTATTAAAGAGAGTCACCCCATTGCCGGTAGCTCTTCCTACACCTTGTTCCAGCCGTGGAGGCAGAGCCTTTTGCTCTCTTAGCGTTAAAAGTTTGTGTCTGAACTCTCAATTCTTTTGATGTTTCATTTTTTCCATAGAATAAAATCCTTCAAGCAATCTGCTAATTAAGTCTCTTCTTCTGAGGCACTGAAAATAGAGTATGTTTCTTTCCAAGTAGTGTCTTGTACTGGATTTCTTGCGTTGGGATTTCTTCCCTTCTGTCCTTTCCCCTCAGGTTCCTGGGAGGACCGAAGTCTGCTGAAGCAGCAGAACTGGGGCCACAGTGTTTGTCACTGCATTGCACCCTGCTGCCTAGGTTGGACCCTTCCCATAAGCATGTGCTTACGGTGGCATGCAGTAACCACAGTTCTTCAGAAAATGTGATCTCTGTGCGCTCTCCGTACTGTCCTCTCCTTTAGCTTCACATCCTAGCGTGTGAAGGTGGTAGCAGAGAAGAAACAGTTGACAGTAGCTGATTTTGAGGTCTCGCGTGTACCTTGTTTGGTGCGTATAGCTGGGTCACCCTTCTAAAGACCAAACAAAGACAGCTGGCAAAAATCACTAGCCTGTGTATGTGCTCTTGGGAACACCATTTTCCAAAGAATTCCAGTGACTCAAAGGACAAGCAATTTTTCTATATTGAAGTGACAGCAGTTGCTCTTTCTGCTGCCTGAGTATCATCGGGGAATTCTTCTCATTTAGATGTGGGTATTTCCTCCAATATGCATCCCTAAATAATTCTTTCAGTATTACTGCATCTCTCTTGAGGCCTTGGGCTGCCTTAACATTTAGTCTTCCAGGGTCTTTCGGAGTATTAATTTGTTTCTTTTTCTCTTCGTGGTCCTACTCAGGTTCCATTGCTTTGTGTCTCAGGTTTTTTGAAGACCTGAACAATAAGTGGCCATTCTGTGACATGTTTTCACATCATTCAAACAAAATTTCTAAATAAGCATTCATGACCAAAAAAAAAAAAAAAATGTGCTTTGTCTTAGAATGTACAAGAGAAGATTTCCTTCCTTTTTCTTGAGTCTCAAAAATGTTTTGTGGAGTGTGTCCATAATGCAGGAACTGAGATGCGTGCAATGTATGCAGACACCCAGCATAAACCTGCTATGGGGGAGAAAATGCCCACCTCTGTTGTTTTTAAGGAGGAGGGTTCCAGTGGCAGAGATGGCTTTCTTTGAGAGTCACTTCAGCAGTAAACATGATTGTTTACTGACGAGTAGTTTTTGTGGTCTCAGCAAACAGATTTGGACAGACACTGCTTTTAATGTGAATGGGTGGTCAGGTTGGCCAGGTGGGCTTTCAGAGGTGCTGTTTCTACTGGGTAACTATTTGTAGCTATATTTTGTACCAGAAAATTGATTAGGACTTTGGCTGTAGACTGTCTAAACTATACACAATCATTGCCATCACTCCTGTTTAGCAGTCTTTGAGACCTTGTAAATGAAAGAAAACGGGAAGCAAAAGAAAAAAGAAAGGGAAAATGTATTTTGATGTAGTGAAAACGCCGTTGTTCTTGTATATGGGTTCTACCAATTTACAAACCTGTAAGATATTTTTTAATTGTTCATTCAGGATGTTGTTCTTCAGAACAGGAGCTAAATTTATTACTATATTACTTTCTAATTCGTTACCGAGTTTTAATCTACAAAAGAAATTGTTTTAGCCTGTGTGTGAGTCGTGGGGTGTTGCATTTTGGTTGTGAGAGCCAAACCTCAGAGGAGATGGGCTGTTTTGTTAAGCAAGCCATTTTCCCCTGTCACTTCCCCTTCAGTAATGGGGAGGTCTGGTTTTGTGTATGTAGTTGCAAATGTTCTGGGAGCCCTTGGTTACTGAAGCCATGGGCATTGCAATTCAGAGAGGAAGTTAGAAAAGAAAAGGTGGTATTTGCTTTGCTTTCCTTTCCTAAAAGGAACTTTAAATAAAATTGGCAGTATTTATGACAGACTTCTAAGGAGTTCTGAGGTATCCAAAGAAAAAAGTGATATATGCCATCTTGGATAAGATGGTATTTAATGTTTGAAAACATTAGTATAGCATTGTCGTTCTGATCTTACGACACAATTGCTAAGGCTTTACATCATGCCTGATGTTGGTATGGGCCAGCTGGAATAAAACACTATAACCTCAAAGAGTAGCTGACCATGTTACATTCAGGAGGGACTATCATAAGCTTTTTTTGATGCCGAGAGATTGCCCTTCAGTCAGTATTTTCATCATTGTCTTCTAATGCATTTCTTTGAGTTGAGGGGCTGTATAATTACTGCTTTGTAATTTATCTGTTCAGGTTTGGGCTTGATGATCTGAACTTCAGTCTGTATTTCTAACACCTATTAAGCCTTTCATTTTCATGTACAGAATTGAGAGCAAATTTGAGCAAACAAGAAGGGAAAAGACCAAGTTAGTACTATAATCACCTGTATCCAAAATGGAATGTTTCCATCTCAGTTGCCTGGAAGAGTCTTTAAATTGGAGGGTTACATTCATGTTACATTCGGGGTAGTCTATTTTGTACTTGCTGTATTATTATTATTATTTTAAAATAAAAAATTGAGTGGGTTCATGTTAGTTACTTGGATTTGTATCCCAAGCTGTCCTGTGCACTTCTCTGACTTCATATTAATTCAAAATAGCTAAATATAAATCGTCTTTTCATCAAATGCTGGAGTAGGGAAACATAAGCTGTGGTATACTTACTGAAGGATAGGAGCATGTATTGGGCTAGACAGTTTGGTGCACCTCGTACGTATTAGCGATTTCTTTGTCAATATTCTGTTAGTGTTCGTGAAGGAGAGGCAAAACAGTGTAGCTTTCTTTCTCTACATCAAGGGGACAGAAAGCACTGGGAAGTCCTACAGGGCTTCTGTGCCTTCTCCCCATACTTTATAAATCTGTTCTTAGAATGATAGGGCTGCATTAGGTTTAAGGTAGTCATAGTTATTTTTCGTTATTGGGGACATCCTACAAAATCAAGAGAGCATCATTAATAGGATTACAAAGTAGGTGGAAATATCTTTAAATGATCTCAGTTTGAAAGCAAAGACAGTGTATTTAAAGCAAGATGTCTTCAATTTAAATTTGTAGACGGAAAATGGAACCAAAGTTCTTGAGAAACCCCATTTATTTTAAATGCCTTCTATTTGAGACTGAGACTGCAGTTTGCCTATTCTATAGAGGATTTAAAATCACAAGGCCATTTTAAATTTGCGTAGTAAGACTTCATCTACTTCGCTCTTCCACTGGTGTAAGAACATACACGAGGTGGTTGACGGAAGCCTTTGGATCATGTTTGACACCTTTGGAAAACTCTGTTGACATACATCCCTGTAGTACATCTTTCATTTTAACCTCTTGTTCTAAAATACTCTGGGTACAGGAAACTTGTTATCTGGTACGGGAATTTGAATGTACCTTTCCTGATAATGGATAGGCATGTTTAATGGTCTAAATTACAAGAATTAATGAAGTAGTTGTTTTTAATACGGTTGTTGAGTTGATTTCTTTATGGAGGCCTCCATAGCAAATAGTGTTTGATGTATGGGAAACTTTGACACTACTTTTTCCTGTATTTGAAAAACATAGTGATAAAGCAGCCTGGTTGTCGAAATGTCAGAATTTCACTTTGACATTTAAAGAAGAGTTTCCATTTTCTGATTTGTTCTAGTGTGGCTTTTTTTGATATTGAGCTTCTTAAAGAAGATACAAAACGTCATTAATAGAGCTGTAAGGCTTCATTTCTGTATCACAAATGCAGTTGGAGATTTCTGGAATTTATAGCAGTGTCCTTTAAAGAGTGCTATTGATGGAGATGTTGCTTCTAAAATACTGGCTATCCCATATGGATCTTGGCCTTTGAACGTTCGCTTGGAAACTGGACGTGTAGGTGGAGGGGGAGAAGGAGTGGGAGGTTGCAGACTGAAAATGTGCAGAAATAGTTGCTTTTTCTTTCTGTGTAATAGAAGAAACTTTGGTCTGCTGAATTCCTTTTTAATAAAGAAGCAAAGACAAATTAATATTATAAAAATAATAGTAATAAATAACATAAAGCTAAATGAATGTCTGATGTGGACAGTCAAGAATTTATGTGTTTATCTCTGTATTGGATGAATAAATTACCTAATTTTGATCATTTTATGTGGTTTTTTTTCTTAAGAATTTTCCTGAAAAATTAATCACTTTTTTCTTAATACAATTTTTTTTGTTTTAAAAAAGGCGCTGTACACTTTGCATCCTTATTAACTGTATGCGTTAATATGCAATATAATTCAGAGCCTTAGTATTAGGAGATGAATAACTTATTTGATAAACAGAAAATAATCATTTTTTTAACTGCATATATGTGAAACTAGATGGAATTGCAATTCTATTAAAATGCACAAGAAAAATCATGATTTTAAGTATCTTAAAAATTGGCTAAAATGTTGAGTAAATGTTACCTCTAAATAAAAATGGGTTTTGATAAAGTTACTTGTTTCTGCTGCATCTAACACAAAACATCTGATTAGTAAATTGAATGAGAATTTCTGGTTACCTTCTCTGAAGATTTTTAGAACTAGGAGAGCTGTTTTATAAACTTGGTTTTATATTTGGGGGAACTAAAACATATTCCTGTCTCAGCTGAAAGTGATTTCTTAACTTTTTATATAAGTCACTAAACTTAACAGAAATTATTTTTAAAATATTTTTTCTAACTCTTTGAAATGACTATTATTATTCAGTATTTGAACAAGCTCTTGCTCTAGCTATTTATACTGGGAGTTCTCCTAGCTTGTTTGTTTGACTTCCTTAAATTTATTAGCCTCAATCTTGTTTTGCTTGAATGTTTCAGCTGTTTAATGGAAGTTGTCTTAATAGATTGTAGTAATGTTACGTTTTTCAGCTCTGGAGTGCCTTGTTTCAGTTTGAATTATAATGGGTTTATTTTTAAAGAAGAAAAACATTATTTTAAAAATCTGATTAAAATGAAAATATTTTCATTAAAAGCGTACTGCACTTATGCTCTTTGTGGTGGCTTCTATGATAATTTTTTTTAACCATAAAGCAAGTCGTACTGTTTAAAGTATTTTAAAGTAGAAAGAGAGTACACAAATTGAGATGCATTAAAATTTGTGTGAAGAATTTTACAAGTAACTGCTTTGGGTTTGTTTTTTTAATTCACGGAAGAATGACCAGTAATGTAAAAAAATTTCAGTTACTGGGTAATTTGTAATGCCAATGAAAGATCCTTTTTTTTCCCCATAAATAAATTTTCAAACACTCATTCATGTTACATTTAAAACCCGTGTTTTGACAGCCTGCATGAGAGTTGTGGCAGCGTGGATAAGATTTAAGGCAGAAGCTGAAGAAACCGTCTCCCAGAATTTTCTCCCTTTTTCCTCCTCTTTTCAACACCTTCGGTTTTTTATATTGGCCAATTTTATACTGAATAGCTGTGAACTTAAGTGCTGAAGTTGAGCATCGTGCTGAAAGGTGTGGCCATCCAGTGCAAACTGGGAAGTTGGGCCAAGGGTGTTATCCCATGGAAGGAGGGCAGGCGGCACGCAGCCCCGCGAGCCACAACCCCAGCACAGGGGCCGGGGGCTGAGGGGCACCGCCGTGCTCCTGCTGACCCATCAAAATCAGCCCGGTGTTGCATTCATCTCAATAAAATCATGCCAGTTAGTCAGCTTTTGACAGAGCTGTGCATCACGGGTTGATTTTCGGGTACTAACTTGATTGCAATGCAAGTCTCTTTGGGGAAGGCATGGCCGGTTTGGGCAACTTGGGGGCTGAGGGGAACCAGGAGGTGGGAAGGCAGGGATCCTCACTAGCCCTGCCTGCCTTTCCAAGTGGGCAGAGCATCACATTTCTGTTTCTGGAGGGTTTAAAAAATAAAAGCATCTACAAAATTTAGTTTAGAGAGAGAAAACCGTAATATACCATTTTCTACCCACCTTTGTTTCTGACTGTACATGTAAGTGCACTTTTAATTCAGCTGTAGTATCAGTTTGTGTTTTGACTAGGTCATACAGCATAATTTAGGTTTTTGATTGAGAAAAAGCTTGTATTTGTAAATAGACTATGAAAGTAGCTGGCAGTATTTGATGTACTATTAATTCAAGATGTCTATTTGATAACCCTTATCATACTTGAGTTAACTCTTTTGCTGATTTACAGCTTTGTAATACTGTTTAATAACTGATGGAAAACTAATTGAAAACGTAAAAGGTTTAATCCATGATATAAAAATCAGTTCTGGCTTGTTGTGAAAAAGAATCTATGAAGAGATATAAATATAGCAATAAAAGAAAATACATAAAAAGTTGATTTTCTAATTGCCACGGGAATAGGGAAAGTAACAGCATTACTGAGCAGCATTTGCTATTATATTTCCAGCTGCATATTTAGACTTAAAACTAGCTTCCCCGAAAGTGAAGGACACCATTTAGTAGAAATCTAGTCCCTTGGAGAGGAAGTAGTTTCCAAGATCTCAGTTGTATTGAGGGATTTTTGTTGTTGGTTTTGCAGTGGTAGGGTTTAGGGGGAATCCTTCCTTAATTGCTCTCAATATTTTAATATGAAGTTGTTGGAGGCTTCTTGAGCAGTTGTATCTGTCGTTCATTCAGTGGCTGGTCCAGCCCAAACCACGACACATGGTCTTTTTCATTGAGTTCTGGATGGAGGAATCCCATTCTGGAAATAGTTTAGTGTTGCCTTTATGATTTCTCAAAGCAATATAGTTTTCTTGTATTTCCACCTTTTTTCTGAGAGGCTTTTTTTTTTTTTTCCCCATCCTGTGAATTTGATTTGTTGCACAGGTAAGCTACAGAAAATGCTTTTGCTCATGATTTATGTATTAAAAATCAGAGAAGGTTTTAGAGGTATAGGTTGGGAGAATTCAGATGACGTTAGTTTCGCTTTCCAACTACTTCTCAGAAATTGGCTTTGGGTATTGAGTGACTTTTTTTATATACAGAAGATGTGAGAATGGAAGTCAGTGATCTGAGGTATCAAATAAACTTAAAATTCCTTTGGAAGAGAAATGCAACTGTATTTAGTCCATTTAAAAGTTAAGCTACATACAAGATGTAATAAACTTAGGGAGCAGTCTTGGGAGGGGAATGCTAGACAATTTGACTGCAAATACCTTCAGTGTTTAATGCACGTTATTCTTAAATAGAACTTAATCAAATAAATGTGAGTAAAGATAAGCCTGATGAGATGCATTATTCAGCCACGTCAGTGAATTTGTTCTTTCACCTCTGGGGATGAACAAAAGCAGTTAAAATCCAAAATGTGGTCACTCATCAGTTTCAGGCAAGGACACCAGCTCGCAGGAGCATGGAAAGACTCGTCAAATAAGTCCTCCTAAATTAGGAAAAGATAACTGTTTTGTAAATGGGCTTTTTCTAGTAAAGGTAGTATGTAATATAAACCATAAGTAGCAAATGGAATATGAATTTTTACTTGTGGCAAAAAAAATCCCTTTCTATACAAGCGTTATGTATGTATTTGTTAAAGTATGTATTAGGATAGTTTTAAAGATAATTAAACTTGTTTATCCTGAGCACCAGTTTTCATAAAGATAGTAGCTATGCAGCCTTGTTTCAGTGCCTTCACTGAAGACAGAAGAAGGAGAGAGAAGTCCTTCTTTCGGTTTCAGCAGGAAGAAGGCTGAGCAGTCGGGGCATCTGTGCTGTCTGACAGGCAGCCAAGCTTTGGGCCAGGAGAGTGGCCAGCATGGCAGTAAGGGTAGGGGAACTGGCACTATCACAGCGTCGGACCAGAAGGAAATTCCACCGATTGAGGTTTGGGGTTGGGGAGAGCTAAAGACATTTATTTCCTGAGGGAGCTTAAGGAGCACGAGGTGGGAAGTCTGGAAGTGCTGCTGCAGGGAGCGGGCATTGGAGGTGTGAGCTGGAGGACATACAGGTACAATGGGAAGGCCATCACGGGGACAAGCTGGTAGCGAAAGGGTGCAAAGCTAGGGTTTGCACAATAGGGACTTAAGAGACAGGAAGCAAATTCATAGGAAACTGGTCTTCCCTTGGCTTACTGCTCGCAAAACAAGCTATTCTTTAGGGCTGCAACTGAGCGAGGAAAGGAAGAGGGCACGAAGTAATGCAGGAGGCACGTTTCTGAGTCTCCCTAGGACTAACCTCGGGACCAGAAGGTTTCTTTCACTGCAGAGAGAAGGAGGATTTGCAGTGGATCACTGCTCTGGAAATGATGCTAACCATTTCTTTTTTTTTAAACTCAGCAATATATGCACCTAAAAATTAAACCTACTCACATCACTTGGCAACTTGTTTGTAAGAATGAAGATGAAGTAGTTTAGTGTGGATCAGCTGTAGATTGTGAACAGTGTTATTTTCTACAAGACACCGTAACATAAAAACAGGCTTTCTGCTGCTTTGCAATGCTTTTGCTCCCACTCTTTTCCCCTCACTTGAAAGCTAATCATTGCTTTAGGTTTCTCCTTATGACAGCTAGCTGTATGACAAAGGATTATGGCTTCAGGTGAACTGTAACCAATGAATCAGGGTGGGAAAATACAGTTGTATTTCACTAGTAGATAAGTTTTCATTAAAACAAAGACAGTAAACATGCCAAAATGATGACTGCAATTACAATTGTATTTGACTCTTCCAAATGTGACTCCCAAAGCGCTTGAATGTTTTGTTTTCCATTAAATTCTTTACATGAGTTTCATTCCATTCTGACATAAGAATAGGGATACCTTTACAAATAGTAGTAAGTGAACATGTCTGTTGGTAGCGAGTAATGGCAGTGTTTACTCTTCCATAGATGACTCATGTAGGTTGTACTTTTTTTTTAATGGAGTTGTGATTTTTGTCATAGATGCATACGAACTTTATGATCATCCTAACTTTATTCTTGCTTAGCTATGACTAGCCATCCTACTAAATTATATTTTTAGACTTGTTTCCTAAGGAAATGAAGCTTACACTAGTCATGCTGTCACAGTCAGCTGTCATCGTCCTTCCATCTGTCCACCCTTGATAACTCAGCCAATTTTAAGCAAACTTGACAGACTGGCAGAGATAAACTAACTAGTTGTCTCCAACTCATTGCCTGGGAGGGTCATTGCTGGTGTCCCTCAACTGGAGGAGAAGCCAGAGCAACCCCAGCACTTTGCTCAGTCCAGGCAGGACTGAAAGGCAGCGGGGTGTCGGGCACTGTGCTTGGCTGGCCAGCCCAACAAAGGTAGGGAGGGCAACACCAAGGGAGATGGAATGCACTTTGAGGGCAATTTGGAGATTGCAGTGGGTATGTTGGAGATTGCAGCTGGAGGTACGAGAAGGACCTGGGGATGCAAAGGCAGTCGTGTGGTAAGGGGGCTTATTGTGGATCCTGCAGGAGATGAGGGAGGCCAAGGAGGAGTAGTGCAGCAGGAGGCGTAAGGAGAAAAACAGGAACAGATTTCCTTCATTCTGCTCATGGAACAACTTGTTTTCTCTGCTGTCATAGACGCAGTTATGAATGTAGTAACCTCACAGAAAAAAATGAGTGTTAAATAAAGTTGTGCATGCCTTTCTCTGTGCTCGGCTGCAGATGGATCTCTGCGTAGTTAGTTACTTTGGTCAAACCAGCCGGAAACAGAGTCTTTGGTGCACGTTGCCGCTATTGCAAAAGACTAATCATTACCGTGCTATCAGCCTTAAAAAGTTTGGTTACATTAAATGTTATGCTTAAATTGAAGAGCTCTGACTGCCTTTATTGATAAAGAAAAAAAAATGAGGGTCCTGTTATTCCCCCCCCATGTTTTTACGGTTTGTGTTGAATGGGAAGGATAGAAAGGAACATTTAAAAAGTCAAGATGCAGCATTGGAAGGTTTGTGGAAAAAGATACAACTTACGAAACTCCAAGTGAAAGAAAGTGCTTGGATGATAACCTTTTGCTAAATGTTTAGACACCTTTATCAGACTTCAGAATTTTTTTTGAGATTTTTTTTTTTTACCTGTTTGTCAACAATTTTTTCTCTAGATATTTCAGTTTATGGCATTCTCTTATCACACTACATCCCCATATCTCACAGTTATCTCTGTGCTCTGATTTTCAACTAGTTTTCTCCTGGCCAGCTACTTCATCATCTG
Source organism: Anarhynchus alexandrinus (assembly GCA_008711295.1). Taxonomy (NCBI): domain Eukaryota; kingdom Metazoa; phylum Chordata; class Aves; order Charadriiformes; family Charadriidae; genus Anarhynchus; species Anarhynchus alexandrinus. Next base: position 102,336 of record VUYV01000550.1, read on the forward strand.
CTGGGTTTTTTTTATTTTATTAGTTCTTCTGCTGTAATTCCAAGAAGCAGTGCTGTATACCATTACAGAGCACATCAAAACCTAAGCTTTTAATCTGGAAGGTTCAATCTCAGGGTAGGGCTTTATGTAGAGTGAATCTATTGAAATAGAGTTGCTTGTTTTCCATGAAGTTATAACAAGTAATTTCCCCCCTTTCTTAACAGAATGACCCTATGTTGTGTTTGTTTATATCACCCTAATTTAACGCTCCTTAGTTCTGATACATCCTTGTCTTTTGGTGGAAAATGATCTCTAAACTGATGAAAATTTCCAGTCTTGGCAGAGATCAGAACCTGGCCAGCTTCTGCTTAGTGCTTGCTTGGACACTCTTTTCCTGCAATTGTCTCCCCAAGTACAATAAGCCGCTCTCCCTCAATTTGCCTGAAAGTGCAGCCGCCAGCTCTCAGCTGAAATTATGTAGTTAAAATGACATTAGGATGTAAGCAGTCTCCAGCAGGAAGCAAGGAGCTGCTGGGGAAGGTCAGGAAACACTTTAGGATCATCGGAATTTTCTGCAGTCTTCTGAGACCTTAAGACTGTATTAATTAATGTATTTAACCCTTCTAGTTAGCAATCCCTGTGTGGTCATGTGTGCTGTTTCTCTGTGCTGTACAGCTAACCCTGTGAAATAAACTGGGTAGTTTTGCACTGAACAAACAGCTTTGAAGATATTCATTGTATATGCATGTACATTTATATGTATGTATATTTAAAAAAACAAACAAACAAACAAAACACAAACCCACCACACTTTTCAGCAGGGGAGTGGCCAGATTAAATAGTCCTGAATTATTAAAAATGAAATACCATGTGTCTCCTATCAGTTTATTTGAAGACACAAAAGCAAAGTCCTGTTTATTTATTTTTTCCATTCAATCCGCTATAAACAGCATGTACTCGTGTTTCAAGTGAATCTCCCACCTGCCAGCAAGGCTCTAGAAGCATGGAGATAAACAGAAAAGCTCCTTTTTCTCTGTTGGTTTTTGCTTTCTGTCCCCTGCTTGGCATTTTGGGTGTTGCTCGGTTTGTGCTATATTGAGGCTTCATCTTTTGTTTTCTCTTCAGAACTTTTATAAGTGAATTTCACAAGAGAGGGCTACTTGTTCACCTTATCTTTCTGTTTATATATAAGCTTAAGCAGTCCTTGCTGCAAAAGTTTGAGAAGTACACGAAGTGTAATGTGCGGTTTTTCTGCCATATTTTCTTTCACAGTCATTAGCATCTTCCTCTAATTTAGAAAAAAAAAGTTTATGTATTTAATGTTGTTGTTTCTTCTGTACATTGTATTTCATGCTATAATTAAAGCTACGACAGTACTTCAGAATTTAGATTATAGGGGAACATATGCAAATGGTCTTCCTCACCATCAGGTTTACGCTTTTATAGTACATGACGAAATGTAGATGAAAGAGGTGTGGATTTCAAAAGGGGGCTTGCAGTTGGAAGGAGCTGCAGCTGTAGCTGCCTGGGGACGAAAGAATGAAGAGAGCAAAATGTAATCTACAGAGAAACTTAAGCTTTTATTGCTGTGCTAGTTTATTTTTGTAGATTTTCTTTCATGTTTTGCTTAAACCAAAATAAAGTCATCACTAAAATTAAAAGGCATGATCATTTGGCTGGATTTTTAAGAGACATAACAGAAAGCTATGCAACCGTTCCAGTGATTAAGCTGTTCTTGTAGTGAAGAAACCACTGTTTTTGAGCATGTTAAAACTCTGGTACTTCTGGGAAGGGAAGAGAGCCATTATAATGCAAATTGCTCCTTACTTAATGGTGCATCAGCTGGATGATAATCTCTTAAAGGTGTTACTGTTTCCTGACTAAGTAGTGTTACAGAAGAGATCTCCATTTAGCAGTGTTGTTAGTGACAGAGGAGCGTGTCAGCAAATCTAGCGTTTAGTGTTTGCAGTCTGGGGACAAACATTCCGAGTGACCACTTTGTGTTTCTCTCCTTAACAGGTTTGGGAAAAACCAAAAGAAAGACGAGCGCGCGAGACGCCTCACCCACTCCTAGCACGGACGCAGAATATCCATCCAACGGCAGCAGCGCCGACCGGATTTACGATCTTAACATTCCAGCCTACGTGAAATTTGCCTATGTTGCAGAGAGGGAGGATGAACTGTCCCTCGTTAAAGGATCCCGAGTGATTGTCATGGAAAAGTGCAGCGACGGCTGGTGGAGAGGTAGCTACAATGGACAGATTGGCTGGTTTCCTTCGAACTATGTGGTAGAGGAGGTTGAGGAGGCAACTGCAGATTCACCCAGCTTTCTCAGCTTAAGGAAAGGCGCTTCCATGAGTAACGGCCAGGGCACCAAAGTACTCCACGTTGTTCAGACACTGTATCCATTCAGCTCCGTCACAGAAGAAGAGCTCAATTTTGAAAAAGGGGAAACGATGGAAGTCATTGAAAAGCCAGAAAATGACCCAGAATGGTGGAAATGTAAAAATTCCAGAGGGCAAATCGGTCTTGTTCCTAAAAACTATGTAGTAATCATTAGCGATGGTCCTACCATTAACACTTCCCATCCGCCTCAGATAAGCTACACGGGACCATCTTCTACCGGACGGTTTGCTGGAAGAGAGTGGTATTACGGGAATGTTACTCGACACCAAGCAGAATGTGCCCTGAACGAAAGGGGAGTGGAAGGAGACTTCCTTGTTAGAGATAGTGAATCTTCGGTAAGTGGTACTCAGCCCGGCAGGCTTTGTAATACCCGATGCTTGGGTTAGCAAGCGTGACAGTTAATAGCTTCCCTTTCTCTAGTAAAGGGCTTTTCACCCTTAAAGAAGAAGCAACGCTTTGGCGTTACCAAGCTGTACACTTACTGCTTGTGAGAATTGGTATGTTACTGAAATGCAGTGACTTTTACACTGCAATTTAACAGCTGTGGTCTGTATTATCTAGGGTTTCTTAATTAGTGGACAAGCAACTAAGTATTTCAGGCTTCAATTTGACTTTTGAAGTCTTTGTCATATGCAGTCCTCCTCAAATTTACAGCACTACAAGATAAAATAATTCTTGTGAATTGCAAATCTGATCATTAATTTCATTTTCAAGCTAATTTCAAATGGGATCTTTGCACTGGTCAGTTTTGTTCTGCCTTTAATTGAATAATAGCACAGGTTCTTTAAACTATTGGTTAAAATCCCATTTTAATGTATTTCTGCTCTACTTAGATTACTTAGGTTGTAATAAGGTAAAGTTATTATTGTATCTAATTGTTAAGATTATGATACACAACAGAGAGGGTCAAGTCAGCACCTCATATGCTTTGTAAATTGGGCCTTGATGACATCAGAGGGATGTAAGTAATGCCGATTAGGGATCATTGTAATTCCAAAAGTTCAAATGTAAAATTACACTGAAAGGCCTTTCATGTATGCTGAGGCCAGAGAATTCATAGTTTAAGCACTCAAAATTTAATTATCCCTTGACTGTGATTTTTAAAAGGTGACAGATTTTAATAATTCCCTAATACATCTTTCAAAAGCTACCAAAAAAACCTATTCAAATCTGAATTTGTGATTAGGGCTTTTCTGCATTTATTGTTTCAATTGTGGGGCCATTCCACAACAACGAATTGTAGTTTAGTAGATGTCTCCATCGAAGTATTTTGTTGCTTCGCGTATAAAAATTCAAAATTAATATTGTTATATTAGCTCAGTCTTCTAACTTAAGCGTACGATACTACTAAAATAAGTATACCTTATACAGCTATGGACATCTATCTCTAAGCCATATTTGTATGAGGTTTCATTGTGCCCATAGTGTGGGCTATGCTGGTTTACAATGTAGAGTGCGAATAGAAACTAAAGCAGTGTCAACTGCATATATAGTTTGGGCCGTAATATGTTTTTTAAAAGGTTTCTTGACTATAACTAATGTCTTCAGAAGGCTATATTGATCACATATATCAATTCTGGTTAGAACTTGTGATATTCTTTATCATAATTGTCTATAAATTTGGGGAAAACTGTTCCCGTATACTATTCCTCGTGTAAATGATTTCAGTAAGTAGTCAGTAGTTGGTGTTGGCATGACTGCATGCTGGAAAACAAAGCATTTGCTTTAAGTGAGGGAGAGAATTAAGCTTGAGCTCAAATCTGGAAGTAAAGATCCTTTTAGCTCTCCTTACTTTTTTGGAAGTGTGTTTCACATTTTCATTTGCTGATTCTGTTTTTGCAAAGTTAGAATTTCAGCTTCTCAGAAGAGGATCCAGAACAAAGTCAAAATTGGAGGTAGCCGTGAGGCAGGATTCATTAGGTAGTGCATACTCTATTCCTTTAGAATAAAATTTCTTTCCTAACATGACTCTTTAATAAACTAAAAGACAGCTTTCTGGACAAGCAGAATCCGTCTTATGAATTAACAGAGCCTGCATTTTTAATATAATGATAGTAAAATTTGGGATTGGCGAGCATGTTGGCTCTCGGTGAGTGAGATGAGCAGAGGCTTCTAGTGACAGCAGAACAACAGCTGAAAGACAAGGCAATTGTTAATTCTGTAAGATTTTCTAAATCCAAATAAAACTTCGCATTCTAATTTTTGGAAAACATTAGTAGTTTATTATTATTATTGAAGTTAGGACTCTCGCTAGTCCCTGAAATTTTTACATCATATGTGACATTATTGACAAAATACAATTCTGTAACAGTCCCAAATATATTTTTTTTCTGGATACAGTAAATTTCAGGCATCTTTCCTTGATGAATTTGCTCTGCAGAAAACAAGATAGCTGTCAAATTAGCCTTTCTTTGAAGCTCTGTGTCACTGAGTTCCTATTTCTGCTCTCAGTTAACTGTAATCACTAAACGAAGGCAAGTGCAAATAACCAGAGGAGAACAGGAAGAAAAATAAAAATTTAGAAAACATGACTGACTTACAGAAGCTGAAAGGAATCAAGTTTGTTTAGTCAACAGAAGAAAAGACTGAGGTGGGGCATACAGTCTTCTGAAATGTAGAAAGCCACTAGAGGATTATGGTAATCATTAAATTACAGTAGTTCAGCTGTCTTTTCAAGGTAGCATCCTGTCTGACAGGGGCAGGTGGGTATACTGGATCTGGTGTACCCTTGGTGTGTCTGTCCAGCAGGTAGAAGCTCACTTTCAGATCTGGATGCTGCGTTTTGGATTATCCTGAGACAGTAGCTATCAATTTTCATCTGTCTTTTGGGAAAGTGCCAGAAGAACAGTTAGAAAATTAACACATTACTTAAAACACAGAAACACGCAGCCATTTCTCAGCACATGCCATGTCACCGTGACCACTGTGCTGCAGCTCATTTCTTTGCTCTTAAGAGTCTACCTCTTGAGTAAACGAATTTCCTTGAAAGGACACAGTAACCTTTTTATTAAATATAACATCGTAACACTAAACATACTTGTATTCAAAGCAGTTTCAAATTTGCCTGCATTGTTGCTGGGGAAATTATTGCTTGTGGAGCATAAGAAGATTAATTCAGAATGTGATCTTCAAGTTGTTTCCAGCCTCTAACACTTACTGGAATCCTAGAAAATTTACTGTATTCGTATTACAGCAAGTTTTTTTGCACACACGCAAAAAAAAATGTGCTGAATTGAGGAACTTATCTTTTTTTCTTTTTCTAATCTTGATCTGGTCTTGCAGATCCTGTATTTGGGGGTTTTTTGAGCAATGAGAAAGACTGTAGTTATGCATGTAAATGCCTCCTTTGTCTTAGTACTACTAGAGAGTTTTATTTTTTATTAGGTTTAAAGAAGTCTTCTATTACATCTCAAACTTCTGTCTGCCTTAGTCTTTATATATCATACCTTCATATAATTTGTTTATGCATGTGAACTATAAAAGCATTGGTGATGGCTAGATGGTGTGTTGCTTTTTTTTTTTTCTGAAGTGCCAGGAGTGATGTAATAAGCAAATGGGCATACTTGATAGCATTGGGAAGAACATCACAAAAGATCTACTTCAAGCTTATTATGTATAGAACAAAGAAAGATTTTAGAAATAGCTCTCAAATTCTTGACAGTTGCCGTATTTCACGAGTAACTACAGAGGCTGTTCGTGCTGTGGCTAAAAGTCACGCGTAGCGTCTGCATGATCACAGTGCAAGATCTTGATTAGAGAGACCAGACTGAACAGAGTGAAGCTGTCAGCTCTCCGGTTTGCTCATCTTTCCACCAGACCAGCACTTCCCATTACATTGTGTTATGAACCCACCTATTAAAGCTGTGGATGCAGGGGTTATTCCTTTCTAAAAAGGCCCCGTAGATAAAATTGTGAGTCATCCTACTAATCTTGTGCCTGATTTTTTACCTCTTTTAGGGTTTTCTATAGCCTTCCATCACCATAGTTACAAAAAGTCGTCTGTATAAAAGTTTTCCTTAGATTACTTTGAGTTTGCTCTTGCTACTGAGCTACAAAAGGCTCTCCTTGGATAGATGAAAGTTTGTATTATTCTGTATTCACTTCATGAGACTGTCATGTTGTTCCATTTCAAATTTTAGTAGATGCAAGATTTTACAATGTTTCTCTAGATTTAATTTACCAGATGTTAGTTTCACATCTAGATTTGTTTAGCGAAAAATACTCTCCTCCGTTACATTTAGATCGAAGGGATGCTGCTGTGGTGGTGAATATCCTGAGATGAACTCTGTGATGTAGCTAGGAGCCTGATTATCTTCATTAATTACGAAATACTATTATTAGAACCATAAACTTGTTTGAACCATTTAAGCCCATAGTTTATATAACAGGCACAATTACCTACTGATAACATTTTTGCCAACTCTGTTACACCTAGGTAATGTCACCTCAGTTTTGGAGGTGTAAAGGAGGAGACTGAAGTGGAACGTACCTAGTTAGAAGTACTGCTTGATTTGTTCTTTCTTTTGCAGGCTGCTCAGTTGATAAGAACTGAAGTTTATTGTCTGGTTTAAGTAGCACTCCTGAACAAATAATGCAGATTTAATTTATGCAGTCTCTGTACAGCCACTTCTTACCCTTTTTGAGTTGCAGGCTCTTTAGCAGTCAGATTTTTGTTCTCTCTGTGTAGTACCTAACACAAGACAAACAAGTCTTGGCTGACACTGTTGGCCTGGGTTGGGGAGGTGATCGCCATGCTTTGAAGATCTAAGATTCCACTGGGGAGAGAAGCAAATTTGGAAGGAAGAGGGTTTTTTGTTCAGATTCACCCTGGCAAACAAGTGTGCTTGCTAGTGCTGTAGCTCACAGGAAGCAGTAATAGGCTATGGCCGGTGATGAGGGAGGGCAACCACACCACACCTCTAGCTTCTGAGCAGACTGCAGACGCCCTTAGACTTCAACAGAAGCTTCTGTCAGGACTTGCAGTCCCCTTGCATTCCACTGCAAGTGGGTGCGAAGCTGGTGATTAGACAAAGACCACCACTTCATAGCCCTGTGACGTCTTTCCACAAAGCAGAGAAGATGTTATTTTTCTCAAACCAGTTTTGTTTGTTAGCAGGAATGAGCTGTGCAATTTTTTTGACCATTCCAGGAGCAATTAGTCACTAGGAGGTAGTGGCAACCTTCTGCCAACAGTGTCACAGCTATCAAGTTATAGTTACTGATCCTAAATGGGGTTGCAGGGTATTGCATAAAGATGGTACTGGGGATTGTAGGTGCAACTGGATTTGTGTCAGTCTTTTGAGATCACGTTTACCTTCTGTGATCTTTGTCCAGCAATAGGTACAACAGAGGAAGGAGGCACAGTTTGAGAGCTTTTGTGCTTTTTGAGGTGTTAATTCTGTAGCGTTCAGGGTGTCGCATATTTTCCTGGGGTTTTGATCCTGCAAGTTGGATAGAAGCAATGAAATGTGGCAACTTTTTGAACACTGAAGCATTTGTCATGTTCTGTGACATGCTGTGATTGATGAGTATAGTGGAGAGGAGGAGAAAGTTTATCTTTAAAAACAGGCTTAAAGAAAAATCCTAGTGGTTTATTTTAAATGGAAGAACAGAAATCTTATTAGAGCTGTATTTGAAGATCGATGGAACTAATTCATGTTTCTGACCTGTGTAACGTTGATTTTGGAATGTGGTGAACCATTACATAGAGAGGAAGGGTATTTATATCTAAATGAGGTGGAAGGGGTAGAATAAAGAATTTTTAACCCTCCCAGGAATTTTTAACCCACCTTTCTGGCCTGACCTTAGACATTTGAGCTATGACTTGTTGGGGTTTTTTTTGGATGGGTGACTGAGTAGGAGGAAAAGTGAGGGAAAACCTGGGTATGGAAATGGAAGGAGTTGGGGAGCTCCAAGGCAGGCTTACAGATGGGAGCTCAAAAGGTCTAGAATAGTCTGGAGAATGAGAGTATTTTCCATGGAGGAAGGGTATTGCCAGGTGGAACTGGATTGAAAGCGGGGGGGAAATAGTTACAGGATCGGTAAAGGCTTTCAGAGGGAGTAATTTTTCCCAACATTGCCATTTGTAATAAAATTGTCATTTCATTCTCAAACAAATATTGTAAAGAGGGACCCTTCTTTCCTCTTTCTCTTGTTTTCCGCTATATTACTTTATACCTTGTCTTCATGATAAAGTTTTCCATCTTTTTTTTGAAGAGACAGTGAAGTTCCTGACTAAAGAAGTAAAATTAAAGGAATGTCTCCCTGCCTGTTGTCTTCCACATGACCATAGGCTAGGTGATGCCTACAGCATCTTAGTCATAAGCAGGAGTAAAGTAAAGGAATCTGAAATAATTCAAAGAAATACTACATCTGGATTGAATTGCTGCAGATGCATAATAGCTAGTCTTCAATTTTCTGATTTAGGAATTGATTTAACTTCAGGTTTAGGTCTTCCCAATTATGACAATACAGAAATATTCACACGTTCCCTGCCACGAATCTATGCTCTGTAATTTCTGTTGCAGAATCATCTGTTCCTCTATAGATTTCAGGGATTAAAGCTTACTTCTGATGTGCCTTTATTTGGTGTATATGAGGCTTTTATTCCTGGAGAAGTTAGTGTGCAAACATCCAAATGTAGCAATTAATTTAAGAGGGAGAAGGGAGAAAAGTTGGCCAGCAGTTGAAACAAAATAGCTTAAACAGTAAATAAAATAAACAGACTTGGAGCAAATCCAAGGAGGACAGCAGGGAACCAATTCAGGCTGCATCGAACCAGCATACTTTGCAATGGTAATGTTAAGAGCAGTAGTTTATCTAGAGGGTTTTTTTAAAGTAGTCTTTTTAACCATTTTGCATGCTTGTTAAGAGTGGAAAAGAACCAAAATAAAAACAAATGCAATGCCAGTTGCTTTTGCAGTTTGTTTTTGTGTCCTGTAGAAGTTACTACACTGAGGCCAACAAAGGGTTTCAGGATTTTTGCAACAGCTGTTCGAGCTCTTCCATCTCTTTGCACCGGATGATGGCTCTCAAAAGGGTTAGATCAGCCTTTCCGCTATTTTTTTTTAAATTAAATCAGATTACGAAAAGAATAAACTTTGTAACATATATCCTGGAGAAAATAAATGATAATAATGTCTTCTATTTATGTATCAATCTAATTAGCAGCTCCGAGGCTGGGAAGAATGGACAGTAGTTCAGGAGAATGTTCATTCATTAAAGTTATAATTAAAATGGCAGGAAGAGTACTTAATGTATTGTGTAGACCACGTCACAAAGATGTAAGCCTGGCCAGTGCCTGGGACATAGGACAGTAGATCAGAGGTCTAAGACCTGTTCCAGCACTTCTCTATGTGTCATTAGTGCATCTTTTCTGGTCTAAAGATAATGATTCTTAGTAGATATAAGGAGCTTTGAAAACTCATAATTTTGACATGCTGAAAACAACTGTGCTTTGTCAGAAAACATTAAAAGTTGTTGAGTGCGAAGTGATTATTTCACTTATTTTTAAACCTTTGTCATAACATCTTTTCCTGTTGCTAAAACGACAAAAAAAAAAAAAAGTCTTTGGTTCAGATTATGAAATTCCCATTTGTAAGCTCTTCTATTTTTAAACGAGGGCCCTTTGGTTACTAGTTTGCACTTGGCATAGGCGTTGCCCATGGAAGGACCAGAACTTAGCAAGACTTGGTCTTGTTTTTCAAATCCTAAGCAGCTAATCTGTAAGTGCTCCCCTCAACACAGTCCTTCTTGAAGATACCTTACGGACCTGCCTGGTAGCCTGTGTTTAGAGCACAGAGGTCAGCTGCCCAGAACCTGTGCCCTAAATTTCTCTTCCATGAGCCCAGGGTCTCAGAGCTTCTGCAGAACTTGGTTTGTGCAGGGCTGTGCTTTGTTACTGTTTAAAGGCTGCTGCTTGGGGCTATGGAGATGTCCATTGCAACAGGTCCTAAGCCTGTGTAATTATGGCTGTCGGAGGATTTGTCCACACAACAGTCAGGGTCTTGACCACAGCACCGTGTTGGTACAACTGGCTTAGCTTTAACCCAGTAGGGTAGGTGTTGAAAACGGGTCAGTCTTGGTGTGAGCTCTGTGCTGGCTTGTTTGTCATGCTCTCGAGGCAGGGGTTTAACATCACGGCTAGCTGGCTGCACATAGCAGCTTTCAAACTTGGAGGTAGGGGTAGATCACAAGGGACATAACATATCTTGGGTGGAGCACTGGAAACCCCTAAGATACGCTATTAGACATTTCTTTCCACCCCTCCCCAATCCTCTCCTCTTGGCAGTCACAGGGGCTGTTGCGTGTATTTTGAACCAGTGGATTTGGAGCATCTCGAGGCCTGAAGCTGCCTTCCTACCGGATCCTGCGCTGACCCGGCCAAGGCCCAGTGGTACCAGGTTATAGATGGAAGAAGTAATTCTCCTATGGATGTTATGTAAAATATTTTTTTAAAGAAGTGGTGCTTGCGGATCTGGAATGTAGTAGCTTGAGATAGAGTTAGTCCAGAGGTATGGGGAGCTAGCTGCTGGCTTGAGCAGCACGGGGCGGGGAAGAGCTGCTGCTCAAAGCCACGGTGCGAGCACAGGGAGTTGGGCCAGAGCCAGATCAACAGGCATGGCAGGAGCTTTGTTTGCTCTGGGCAGGGCAGATGGAGTAGGAAGGGAAGGCAGAGAAGGCATTGGTACTAAAATGGGTGAGGGGGAGATGCAAGGGACGAGATTTTGGGATAGGCAGAACATGGGGGATGTGTGGGGCAGAGACCCACATCATTGCAGGAAAACAAAGACAGCGTGCTTGAGAAAATGCTGTCCTTCAGCTTAGTTGGGTACACACTCAAGTGTATACCTGATGCCCCAAATGCAGTGTAGAGGACTCCGGAGGCTGCGGTTTCATGAACCGAAGTCTGGTGACAGCAGTAACGTCCGAGGGCTCCCACTCCCCCCCTGCTCCGTCCTCTGCTGTGCCGCAGCTGCGCTCTGGGTTGTTCGTAAGGCAATGCTATGAACCAGATAGTCCCTTGTGGGTTTTGTTTAGCCTGGACAAGTTCAAGTTCTCAGCGCTGGCCTGACCGAAGCAGCAGTGCGGTGTGGGGGAGGACCAAGGGACTGCAGGAAGGCTGCATCTGAAATTAGCAGGTGCCTTCAGTGGTTTCTGCCTGAAGCCATGCCTTCAATATGCAAAGACCCCGCAGGAGGACCACCAGAGTCACATCAGGTGTTATTTAGATGTATTTTCTCATTTTCCTGCTGGTTGGTGACACCCACCTCCAGCCGTCTCTCATAGAGCAAAAGCCTGTACTCCCATCTCTACAGCCAGCCGGCAGCGGTCGATGGCTAGACATGGAGTTCAGCCAGAAGTGAGGGACACCGTGTCCTTTCTACCCTCCTACGGTGGCATGTGGTGCAGAAAGCGGAATGGTCTCATCCTGGCTTTTTGGATGACAGCACTGTCTTCGTTAAAGCAACTGATTGCCAAGACTAAGAGATTTATCATGTGAAATTGTTCTGTCCTGAATAACTTAATTAGTGGTTACATTTCGTCTTTTGTGGGCAGTGGTTTGACGGTGAGATTTGTACTGTGTTTTTATTCTATAGCTTTATCTTTTCTTTAAGAAAAAAAGGTATACTCAATAGGAGAAATTATTCCCCATACATGTGGTAATGGAGATAAAGAATGTGTTTTTGTCTTTTGCAATGCAAAGCAAGAACGGCCCTCTAGTGGTCACGGCTCTAAAAAAAAGGCAATATGGGGAATTTCCTTCATCTCACCCAAGCAATGTTGCAATAATTGCTTTCTCCAGGACTCTCTAGCAAGGAAACCATACACGATAAAAGTTTTTCCCTTTTCCTTGATATTCTTGTGCTTCTAGATCAAGTAACTAAGATAATATTTGCAATTTAGTCATGTAATTGGCAACTTCAGACTGTGCATCTGGGGAGCTTTCACTTAACTGACTTAACTGTGCACGTTAATAATGATGGCAATTATTTATTGAATAATAGACTATTGGGTTTCTTAAGTAGCTAAAGCAGCGAGCTGTGGAACAAAGACTAGCATAAATTACCATCAACTATATGACACAGTTTGTTCCTGAAACCACAAAATTACGCCTTCATTTTGTTCACTTTTATGTAATCCTTTTTTTTTTTCTTTTTGAATTCTTCTCAACAGCCCAGTGACTTCTCGGTATCTCTAAAGGCATCGGGGAAGAACAAACATTTCAAGGTGCAGCTCGTGGACAATGTCTATTGTATTGGGCAGCGTCGCTTTAATACTATGGATGAGTTGGTGGAACACTACAAAAAGGCTCCCATCTTCACCAGTGAACACGGGGAAAAGCTATATCTTGTGAAAGCACTTCAGTGACGTTGAAGATGGACTTGGCCGCCTGGGCCTCTTATAACTTACAAGCCTTAGGTCCTAAATTCACTTTTATAGAGCAGAGCAATATCTGAAGCAGGCTTAAGGAATAGGCTCTTTCTAAAGTGTTTGCTCTGTCGGTTGCTGTTTGTCCTTTTTTTTTTTTTTGTTTGCCTCTTTTTGTGTTCCAGTTCTGTTAATCTCCGACCACCTCTCTTCAGGTTGAGAGTTTCCCTTGGGTGGCCGTGGCGAGCACTCACCTTCCCGGCTGAGTTCAAAACTCCCCTCTCCTGTGTACGTTTACATAGTTAGTTCAGATCAAGGAGGGGCGTTTTCAATTCACACCAGTGTTAATCTGTTCAGATTGCTCACGCAGGCAGAACTCTCCGTTCAGAGACATCGGGCACAGTTCGAATGCACTGAAGCTGCAGCTACTTAAGTGAGAGAGAGTAGGCATAACAGTTGTGGCTGTGAGTTCTGTAGCTATATCGCTTACCGAGTAGTATATTACAAAAACTCCTAGTTCCTAGAAGCACTCTTTACACTGTACTCTGCTATTACATTGCCTCTCTGACTCTTTGTAAAGAGTACACTAATTAAAAGCATTTTGTAATAGTACTTCTTAAACTACTATGGTAAGATTGTAGTAAAAGAAAACTATCTAGTGTATTTTGGTCTGTAATTGCAACAAAGAGAAATTTTATTTGAAAGTTGATTACTAGAGAAAGAATCATTGAATTGTAAAGGCTGAATGTTTTGGTAATCTACAACCAAATGTGCCATCCACGTAATGCTTTTTCCTCTTGCCCTTCTGCTTGTTTGAATTAAACGATTATGTATTTAATTCTCAAAGTAATATGTATCTGTAGCTGATTGTTGACACTAATACAGAAGATTAATAAAAACTGATCTTGGGATGGGGTGGGGCGGGCTACCAACACTATATATATATTTGCTTTACAGAAAGAAATCTTCGGGTTTTACAGAGGATGGCATGGTTGGTAGGAAGAGACACACAGAATGTTTATGAAGAAAATGCATTTTTCTCTTTTCTTTACATTTAAACTCCTTTATGGTTTAAATATACAGTCTTTAGATGGCACATTCCTGAGATTGGAGAAGGGATCGTGAGGTCTCAAAATCTTGCATACTCGGTTTTTTGGATATTGTAATAAAAAAGGTATTATGTCATGATGGAGTACTGGATTTATCCTTGGGTGTTAGTCCTGGTGTTCCTTTAGAAAGGTGAAATCGAGTGAAAAATGATTTTTTTTGTCTTGGAATTTGTGTGGCCTAAAAAGAAAAATTCTGCGACTGCAGAGGACAGTTTGGTGTGAGGCAGTGTCTAATGAGCTCTGTGTGACTTCTTTCTGTGATAAGTAAGTCTGTTCATAGTTTTAATGAAAACTTCAAGATGGAGCTGTTTCCTGGTACCTTTTTGCTATTAAAATGTGTTCTTCACCTATTCTGTATTTCAGCCAGTGGTAGTAAAACTACCTCAGTGCATAACCCCAGTGTAGGTTAAGCAGCGCCATCTGACTTGTTCTGGTGTAAATCGTACCACTGCCAGGAGACTGCACTGGTACATCTGCGAATGAATTGCAGTCTTGCTGAGACCTGAGAAGCAAGTACATTTTTCAAAGTTCTACACACATGCTATTTTCCCACCACTCTTGAAATCATATTTCTGTACGGTTATCTGAATTGACAACTGTATTTGAATTAACAACTGTATTTTTCTGTACATGCATTAACTACAAATGGGGCAGTGACGCTACTGCTTGGTCCAGCTTAATGAAGGAAAGCAGTGATTCAGAACAATCCGGAATAGTCATGCATTATCCTGAAGAGCACCTACCCGTGACTGTCTTCTAAGAACATAAAAGCTTTGCTTAGGAAGTTGGTGAGAAGTACCAGTTGTTTACAATCTACCTGCAGAAGGACTCCACAGTGGGCTGCTGCTTAAACTTCATAACTGAATTCTGCAGTGAATGTAGGTTTTTGCCTTCTAATACCTGGTTCTTTATTTAGGTGAATCTAAGCATGTACCGAGTATGGCAATGATGTTAAGAAAGTCAACTATATGGTGTATGAGCATTTTCCGGTTTGAGTGAATTGCTTTTCAGTCTCATTGACTCTTTTTAGTATTTGGAAAAATGATATATGGAAATGGTTTTCCTTTTCAGTAAACTGATTACTGCAATTACTCTTTCATGCCCCTTGTTCATTTTTCTGAAATGTTCCCCATGTTTCCTCTTCCAGGAGCGTTCTTATGCCTCTCGCAGTCCTTTTTTTGACTTTTTTTTACAGTCCCTTTTTACAAGCTCTGTTAGTTCCTAACCCCTTTCTAGTCTTAGTAGCTTAGAACTAAATCAAATAGACGTGTAAGTGAAGTTTTCACTATATGCTTTATATTTTAATGGATCACATCGTTTTGTTTTGGTTTTTGTTACCTCATCCTCTGTAAACAGCTTCTGTGTATCGAGGTGTGAATTGTTAAAGTATTTTGTTTTGGAAGCAGCTAGTTAATTTACGAGCCAGCAGTGTGGATGACTAGCTCGAGTTATTTTTTTTGAAACATGCCTCATCTTGTTTTTGCCCATGCTGTATTTAATCAACATGCTCTCCATTCAACAGGCTCATTAATAGTTCTTCAGTCGTTCCCATCTTTACTAATTGAGATAAGTTTCTGCAAGTTTTGCTGCCTTTTTGACCTCATTTGCTGGATTGGGCCGAAGCATTAACAGTCTTCAGTAGTAACTGCTTAATAAAGGGGCAATAGACTTTTATAGGTTTTATTTTTATTTTCTTATTTTTTATGCACCTTTCTATCATTTGACAAAACCTCACACTTATTTTTTGTCTACTTAAAGCCTCTTAGTCTAAGCTTGGGGTTGGGGGTGTGGGGTTTTTGTTAAGATGAGAGGAATTGTGGTGACCTGAGTTTCTTCATCTGCAGTTCTCATTAAAGGCTCAAATAATTTCTGATGGAGTAGAAGTGGTGATTTTTATTTATGGTATTCAGTCACTTTTCTCATCATACCTGGTTCATATAGGTGCGTAAGTTGTACTTTTAAGTATTATACTTGTACAGCTGTTAATGTTTTCTTGCCTTGCTGATGTCTACATAGGAACGTGAATGAGTTGTCTGAATCCATAGGATTTGCTGTACTTTGGATGCAGTGGCAGGAATTCAAGATCCATGTTTTCACTTTTAGCTCTGGGAGCTTGTTGACGAGCTCCCTCTTCCAGTTATCTCAACTGTTTGTGGCATCACTGAATAGCCCTACCTTGAGTAGGCACAAAAAGACGGTCAAAATCCTGTCACTTCTGAACTTACACATCATAGCCTGTCTGCTCTGTAGCACTCCTCTTCTGAGGATGTTTTATTTAAAGGATGCAGTGGTAGCTGTTCTTCATAAACCTCTACAGTGTAGTCCATGGCCTCAGCTTTTATGCTCTTCAGTCTTATGAAAGTATGTGCGTATGAGACATTTTCCGAGGGATGGGGAGATGAGTGTTATGCCAGCCACTCCAGAGTGCTGTATAGCCTCGTGCCAACTGGGAGCCGCTGTTCTTTGCTCAAGCGCCTACCGTGCCATGCTCCTGTTACCGATGGTGGTGTTTGGCCAAAAACATTAGAGAGCTTCAAAGTTTATGCTGGTTTGCAGATAAACGCACACAACTTCTGCACAGGTCCCGAGCCAGGCAGCTGCTAGCCAGATCCAAATTGGAAGAAGCATGAACCCATGGCCTGGTGCCGAGTCTCAGCCTGAGCGTCTTGCAGAGAAGTGCAGCAGAAACACTTAATACAGCTGTGCAGTGTTCAGCTGGCTTGGAGCATCTGTCAGCAAACTACTGCACAGCTGGGTGCCAGGTAGCCACAGCTGACCTGATTTAGTATTGAGGGTAGTCGTGTATGAGGTGGGGACAAATTATTAAAGGATTAATCTAAGAGTGAACTAAGAACAGCCAGGTAAACTCATATGGATTTACTGTATTATAAAAGCAAAGGGTTTGCTTAGTCTTTGCTTTTGGGGAGAGGAGAGAAGAGGCATTAAAGACGTGCAGTTGGGTAATTATCATGAATATGGACTATATGAATGAACTGTAAAGTCCCACTCTTGAATGATTCAGTTTAGGGTTCTCTATTCAGATATTTTTGTCTCATAAATGTATATGAAATCCTTAAAGCTTGCAGCTGTTCTTCCAACCTTTATTGTAGCTTTTCTATACTGTAAAGTTTGCTGCTAATGGTTTCAGTAAGGGGAAACAGAGGTTTTTCACACTTCGAATGATAACTTTTGTTATAACACAAACTCGAAGTACTTTTAAAATGCCACTTTACCATTTTACTTATAAGTCAGATTTTGCCTAAATTATAAATCAAAAACTAGAAAAGGGATCACGCTTCTTTTGGATTAGGTCTGGCAATTTACTTGGCAACAGCTACTAAATAACTGCAAGGACTTTCGTTTCTTCTTGGTCTTAAACTAGTTTAATTCAGTGATTTAGACGTAAATGAAACCTGTGCAATCTCCAGAATCTGAATCTGATGAGTTGTTTTCTTACTCCAGTGGGATGGGATGACTCATTTTTAAATGGAAACTTGTTAACATATTTATACTGATAAGCTGTGAAACGTGTATTGCTAAAGTAACTCTCAGCTCTTAAAACGTACTAGGAACTGTGAATCTTTCTATTCCTTTTTCTTCAGTACGTCCAAAATTCAGTGCCTTTTTTAAGAAGTGGAAAAGTGTAAACCAGCAAGAGTACAGGGTGCACAGTCCTCAATAGTGTTATAGATCACCTGGATCATGTGAACGAGAGGTTTCAGAGTAAAAGGAGGATGCAGGTAAATGCTGCTGTCAATTCACTAGTTGCTCCTAGGTGGAACAGGCTTTTGAATAACAAGTAAATCAGTTGTGCAATACTATTCTAGGAAGTACACTGCAATTGCAACCCAAACGTGCACCAACTTCAGCATATGATAACAATGCCCAATATGTGTATGTTCTTGTGCTGGTGTTTTGCAAAAGCAATAGCTTATTGTCTTTTTCTCTATTTTAGGTGGGTATTCATATCTATAGCTGTTTGATATAGTTTGTTGGAAAATCCAATACACAGGATGTTTTTTGACTTTAGATGACTTAACATGAAATATAACCTATATATAATATACTTCAAACTATAATATTTTCTAGTCCTGCCTCTGGAACCCTATGCTACTTTTGTATTTTAAAATGCAAGTTTTTCTGCCATATTCTCTGTGTTTCTTG
The DNA here is from genome assembly GCA_008711295.1 of Anarhynchus alexandrinus. Lineage (NCBI taxonomy): Eukaryota > Metazoa > Chordata > Aves > Charadriiformes > Charadriidae > Anarhynchus > Anarhynchus alexandrinus. The sequence continues at coordinate 120,365 of VUYV01000550.1, forward strand.
TTATAAAATAGATTGTCTCCCCTGTTGTTATTTGAAATATCTATCCAAGCTCATACGGAAGCTGACTAACAGAAGTGGCATTAACCATTGACAGATTAGACAAGTTTTTCATTGCATTTTCTTTCATATGTGGTAATATGAACTGTTTTAGGAGTGGGAGGTTAAAGGAAAAAAAAAAAGAAAGGAAAAAGACAACTCTTTAACTTGACAGATTATCTTCAGCAGTGGGAGTCCACAGTTATGAGGAAAAAGTAACAGGTAAGAAATTTTCTTTTCTATTTTCTTAAGTGAATTTAGTTTGGAATTTAGCTTGACATCATACGGCACTAGTGTGTGAAGTATTACAAAGGTTAACAAATGAATGTTGATTAGGTCCAGCTTAATGAAGAAATGGATGGATAAAATTGTTAATGTCTTAGTCTAGAAAATAGTGGTAATCTTCAAAAGGAGAGAACTGTGATTTTGGGGACTTTTTTGTTGGTGGTGGGGTTTTTGTTTTGATTTTTGAGGGAAGACTTCAAAAGAGGTGTCTTGCTCTAGTTTTCAAGACAAATTTTGCTTCTGAGCTTCTTCCCAAGAAGGATCTCTTTGGGTGTGAGCCAGGCCACCGAGAATGTTAACTGGAATTATTCTCCCAGTTGTAATTGAAACTGTGGTGGTGAATAATGGGTTACTTTTTTTTTTTTTAATTTTGATCTCCATTAGATTGGATACATACATCTATATGGTAATTAATTAGTGGGTTCTGTGGGTTACTGACTTAGCTTTTCAGCTGGGTTCAACTCTGTCAAGTTAAAATAAGCTTGATGATTTTTTTTTTTGGTTCCTTTTTATGTCACAGAACCAGTAGTGCATTCAGTGCAATTATAATTTGTAATGCAAAGAAGCCCTTCAGTTGTGGGCAGCTGGTATGTTTGGAATACTAAGTCTGTAGATGATGATGATGATAATACAGCCATAAAGAATGGTGGGTAAGGGAACCAGCAGACTGGCAGAGAGAACATGCTCCTGGGGTCATGAAGCAAGTATCTGATGGTTTCTCTTTGGAGAATTAGGATGTTTATTTTCATCTGAATATGCATAGCTAATTTGTAAACGTGAACCTTAACCGTTTCTTGGTGTACAGTTTGTTTATTCAGAAGTAAATTCTGGGAATGAGCACTTCAGGAGGGAAAGTGGATGTTGAGGCCCAAAGAAAAGTGGTGTTTGTGGCATCTTTCCTACTGAAAATCCTATCAGGTTATATCCCAGTGAAAAGTGGGATACTCCACGTTACTTGGTTTGGCACCAGTGTTGGCCTGACTTTGTGCTGGCATAACTTGTCTCCACTGAAGACAGGGTAACTGTGATTGTGTTAGAGTTGAGATTTTGGTAACGTAGTCAAGGCTGTTGTGCAGCTGGCTTGGGCTAAGCACAGAGCTCAAGGTAAAGAGAAGAGGAGGCGTTGAATGAATGTTCACCAAGAATGGTTGGGTGCCACAGAGAACTCTCGAATCCAGTTATTTTTGTCCTTTGCCATTACTAATTCAGCAGTGGGCGCCAACATTCTCAGTGTTTGATGTTCTGCATTAATAAGGCATAGAGTTGTTTCTTGTGCTAACAGGTAACTTTGATCTGACGTGCTGCTTCTCTGGCTTGTCTCTGCTATGAAATTCAGGATAGTTTAAGAGAAATTATTTCTTTTTAGCTGGCATTTCTGATGCGGTATATAGCACACCTACATTGTCAGCCTTCTGGTGTTTTTCGGTGTAACCTCTTCTGCAAAAGCCTGAGCATGTTTCAAAAGTTAACAATCTTGGCTCAGTCCATTGCCATGTGGTGAGTGTTAGGTTACCAATCGTGGGCCCCTTGATGGTCATGTCTCATTTTTTTTAACAGTGGTCTTTGGGACTTGTCTCCCTAAATGAACATTGTACTTGTCTTTTTTTTTCTTTTTTTCCCCCTCTTCTTTTTTTTTCCCCTCCACTTTTTCCTCAAAAATGCACATGTATCTGTCTGTGGCAGTCCTGTTAACTTCCTAGAAACCCTCCTTGGCCATTAGAAGCTTTGTGAACCATTTGGAACAACGGCATTTCCATCCAGTGTTGGCTTAATGGAAAATAATATCTTTCATGATGAATTACATGAACCTGTGGTGGTGGAAATAAGAACCAAGGTGCTTTCCCACTTTACGCTAGTTCTTGGAAGAACATTGTGCTAATGTAATGAACTCTGGCCGTTCTTTAGAAAAGAAACAATAAAAGGGAATAGGTTACAGTTCTGGTTTAAATCAAATCACTTTGTAAATGCTCGCGAATCGTTTTAAAACTGTAAAAATGGAAAAGCTTGTTATACAATGCAATGCCAAGAACTACTTTAGTTACTGATGGAAGGAGGAGACTGCTTTCCTCAGCATTAGCAGAATGTTAATTCTGCAATATTCATAGAATTTTTGAAGAACAAACTCAACCGCCTTCCGAAACATATCCAAAACCAAGCTGTGCATACTAAATACAGTTCTGAACCTTTGAGGATAGGACACCACGCTGTCACCTAGATTGATTTTTTTCTTTTTGTTATTTTTCTGTTAATTGCAACAATTTTACTTTTATGATGACTCAGATGAATGAATTTCTTGTGTTTTTTCTAGTGCAGTTGCACCTGGTCTGGCATCGCTTCCATTCAAGCTGGTCGAGTTTCCAGGAATCCTGCTTGTCCTGTGCTTTATTCTTCTGCACTGCCTTCCTGCCCCATTTGCACTTGGTCTCCTACTCAGCCTCTTCTCCTTTCCTCCTTTGTTTTCTGTTGTGCCCGAAAGCTTCTCAAGTTTTGCAGCTCCTTCTTCCTTTCTTCAATTGTCTCTACTCTTCCTCTATATTCAACCTTTAATATTTAGAGCCTACCTAATGAACAAGAAAAATTGCTGTATGCCACATTTCTCCCTTATATATCCAGGTTGCAGAGACGCAAGCCCACGTCCCCTGGTGGAGCTGTGTTTGTGCTGTGGCACAGCAAGGAACAGGGCCGTCAAGTGACTGCTTTGCTTGAGCAAACCTGTTCTTATCGTTCACAGAGGCGGTTCGTTGGACGATGTGATCCCAGCCTAAATCAGCAGCCTGACTTTAGGGCTTCAGTGCACATGTTCTCACTGTTGAAGGCTTGGTGCTCAAACAGGCTAAGCAGCTGCAACTGTGAAATGGGGAGGGGAAAAGGACACGGTCAGTATTTCTGCATATTTACCCCAAATGTCACACAGCGTGCTCATCAAAACAGGGGCAGCAAAATTCTTATGTTATGTTGGTATTTGGGGGTGGTTTTTCACCCCTCCTTTCCTGCTTGCCAAAGGTTCTTCTCCCTGACCTACTGGATGTTATTTTCAAGTACTGAAGAGAGAAAATACCAAGGATTCCTCCAGGAGACTTGCAATTCAGCAGTGGTAGTTTTTGTGAGATCTGATTTGCTTGAAGTGCATCGATGCATAGTTAGGCTGACATAGTGGAGATGTTATGCTGGCATAGGGCTATAACACTGTGTTGTGGCTGTAAATGGCAGTTCTTACTGTTTATTGGGACTGTTATAATTATAGGGTCTGCTATAAATCTTCATTCAAAAACCTGATACTGTAAACAAAGCCCTTTAATTAAAAAAGAAAAAACACCGCCCAGCCCACGTACAAAAGGAAGGAACAGCTCAAACTGAAGAGAGCAGCCAAAATAATTGCTGTGTACTGTACAATGATGATGGAGAGCAGACAAAGAGCATACACTGAGGAGCCATGGAAATGAAGCATCATAAAAGGACTGGTGACAGATAACGCTATTAGGAGCGTGCTCACCCACGCGAATACGATGATGCATATGTTGGCACCAGTGAGCAGGAGGGAAGTTCAAAATGATTGCACAAGGCGTTTGCTGAGGGACCGGGCTCGGCAGGCCCAGGCCGGAGGAACTGCAGTTTCGTTCTGAAGCAGTTCTTGCTTTTTCTCTCCAGATGTAGAGACCGGGTGTAAACAGCAGTGGGCTTGAATAAGCAGTCAGCCTCTGCTTCTGCGGCAGGAAATTAAGACATCTAAGAAATCCCCTTTGTCCCAGATAGTGTGTGTGCGCGCGTGCACATGTTTACTTTCCCTCCATTTAAAAGATTTCTTTAAACTTGATTTGTTCCAGAACTAACTCACTTATCCTTTTAGAATCAGTGCACACCTTTCTGTAGCAGTGTGATCATGGGGGAAATGTTTGATTACATTTGAACATGAGTGCAGACTTGCCCTGGACTGCACATGGGTGACTAATCCTTGATGAGCTCAGTGCTCTCTGAAGGGAGAGCCAATGTTTGAACAATTTTAGTTGTGCTCGTGATTGCGCTAAAAGTCCTCTACTCTTCCACCTTCCCCACCCCGCTGATTGCTTGGGGACGCATGTCCCTTTGGCTTCTGCGATCTGTTTTGCAGCCCTGATACTTGTTCAAATTGATTCCAACTTTGAGTCTAATACTTGGAAAAAAAACCTCTTGAGCCTGCTTCTCCTCACACTAAGCCTTTCCCATTGAATATGGAAAATGGCTGCACTTGTGTAGTCATATCCATGTCAGCCAGGGAACCTGGTTGTCCACTGCCATAACCAGATGAACGTGTTGCCTGCCATCAGCATCCGGAAAATAAAGGATTGCTATGTCGAGCCTAGGTCATTCAACATCCACATGGATACGAGTTGGATCGGGAGCTGATGATGTGTAAAACTTGATGAGGAGAGGTAAAATATGGTGCATGTCAGTTCTGAATTGGCCCTTTTCAATGCAGAGGTCTTAATGGCTGTGCTGGTCCTCCTATAATCATACAGTTATAATAGTAGACTTACCAGTATGCACATCTTAGGGTGATGCAAGGCCTGAAAAGCACTGAAATTCTCTGTGGTGCTTCTGTTTCTAAAGCAGAACAACATAATTGTTGCAAAAGCAGTGAATCTGAACTAAAATATGCCGTTCTTGTTAGTGGCGTTGACTGACCCAGTCTCTTTGCTGGTTCCCCGTCAGTTCTTGTGGGGCCTTCTGACTTCTGGACGGGATTCATCTCTTCCCAGGCAAGATGGGTGGAAATGAGTTATGAACTTTTAGCATGGTGCTCTGAACTAATTGTTCCCTGGGCTTTGGACTGCTGTGCTTCCCAGTGATGAAAACCACATCCATCATTTACTGGCCTGAAAAAGAAAGCTGAGATATTTTCCCAAAAGCTTGGATCTGTGTCAGCAGAAATTAGGAAGAACAGTCTTTTGAAATAAAGCTGTGATAAATTGTGATCTAGACAGCTAGAGATTTTCATGCTCGTCTAAGATGACAGACAGCCAGGTACTGCAAAAATAGGAAGAGTTAATGAAGATGCTTCTTTCTCTGAATGTTGTTCGCCCTTCCTGTAAGCCTTGGACTTTCCAGCCCATAGGGAAGTTTGACAGTGCTTCCTCCCCTTCTAATTTCTTGCTGTAGAAATGGGGAAACTGACCAGTCTTGGTACTGTCTTCTGGTAAATGCCTACAATTTACACTGGCCACATGTGTTGAATATACAGACTTGTTAACATACTTCAGCAAGATTCTTGTGTAATTATGCAAGCGCAGACACAAAATCGCTGACCCTCAGTGATGCTGCCTATACCGGTAAGTGCACATGTACCTCTGCATGTATATATTTCCATAACCAGATACTGCACGCAGATTCATATCCTTTATCTGGCACCCTGATTGTTACTTTGATAATGCTTTGGTTTTTAATGGGCAGTGGCCATGAACTGAGGCGCAGCAAGAGAAAATCATTTGCAAAGAGCCTTGCAACATTACACAATAACCACAAAGAGCATCAACATTTACTTTGCATGTTTTCTAAGGGCTTATACCGAGGCAGGCTGAAATTTAATGGAAAGATCAAAGTGACTAGACTTGGCTTTGGATCAAACTCTAATACAATTCATTTCTTCTTCTTCTTTTGTTTGATATCAGAAAGTATTAAGGCACTTACCCTTATGATTTTAAGAGGCCTAATTTTAGAGGATAGAGGGGATCAGAAATGTTAACTTCTGTTCCAGAGCAGCTGGCTGAATTATACATCTGTGTTCTCTAAACTATCATAGGTAAAGCATATTTACTTTACCAATCTTGCAAAAAGGATAAAAAGTGGAGATGGTGCCAAATCTGCAAAGAAAATGTCATATGAAAGAGGATTTCATGCTTACTTTGGTATCAACTATTGCACTGTTCTTTAACTGAACCTGACTTCCTAGGTTTTCTGATATCAAATAGCTATGGCTTTTCCCAGACTTTCTGGTTATTAAAATTCAGCCCTCCAACTCCGGAGCTCCCCTTCCGAATGTTATTTTATCCTAGCTAGAGGAAAGCAGTTTAAGGGATAGATATATTTCTAATGGATGAAACCTGCTCACTGTTAAGAATTTAAAGAATATTATACTTCTTCTGGACTTAGAAACCTCAGGTTGGAGAAGAAAAGGATGCTATTGCTTTCTTGTTTTATTTGTTTTATTTCACCTTTTGAATAATGTTCCAGCTCTCCAAGGAACGCTACGGTATTACTGTGCCTGTGCTCTTGCACCTTACGTTCCCATCCCATAGGGATTTGGCATGCTTTGTTCATCTACACTAAGCCAACATTAAAAAATAAACCCTGGGTGTAGAAACGTACTTTCCCTCAGTCTTCTGGAATTACAGAGCAGACAGTCCCCTGGCGTATTCCCAGTTTGGGGACTTTTTTTCAAGATAGTCACTTGTTGCGCCACTGTAGTGAAAACTTCATCAATATGGAAATGAGCTCAAAGGCTAGATTATGAATGGTTGTGTTCATCTCGTGGGTCTTGATGTTTATCTTTGCGATGGTTTAGTGGTGTAACACAAACCTGAGCTGAGATTTGGCAGTTTGTTCCTCTTGGGTTCTCTTTATTTCAGCTTCTCAGTCCTTGCTGCTTAGCGATGTTCCTTTCTTCTCTGCTGGCTAGATTCACAAGCTTGATATTGCAGTAATTACTCGGGAATTCATTATAAGATGTTTAGTATCAGAGCTTGGCTACTTAAAGAAAAGAGCAGTGAGCTTCCAGGCAGGGATCGGGTTCTGACAACTGCTTGCAGAAGGATTTAGCGAGGTTACACCTGTTTATCTGCTGCAAGCTGGTCTTTTTTTCTTTCTCTTGCTGCCATTTTCCCACGTCTTCAGTGATTCACAACCTCCTACACAGCGGTCCACTGGGACTGCCAGAGATGACTTTGTTATTAGATGATGTTTCTTGGATGACCCAAGTTTTCCTTGTAATCTGATTCCATCAAGGGGATGGTGTCAGGCCTCTGGGACTTTCGGGAATGGCTTGCATTGCACACACTTAAGGGAGGCTTGTTCAAAGTGACCTAAAAGCTTAAAAGTCTCAAAGCAATCAACAGTTTTTAGTTCTGGGCCCCAAAACATGACTTACTGAAGTGCCTGAGCTCTTTTGGGAGAGTCTGCTTGCTCCGTGCTCAGCTCTCCTGTTCCCTTCTCCTCTAGTCCAAAGCTCCTCTGTACAAGCAGGGTCATGATCCTGCGTGTGCGTGGGGCACACGTGCCAAATGACACCCAGTGTCTATACTGCCCCGATGCTTTCAGTGTTGTGGCATTCTCTTATATCTGTGTGCTTAGTGCGTGAGATTTTTCAATCACGCATAGAACTAAAAGCACAACCTTAGAGCCTGCTTGTGAGACGCCATTAAAAAGCCTCTACAGACTTCCGCTTGTCTCAGATGTGTGAAAGTCCACTTTCTTGACAGTGCTGTGTTTCAGTTTTCTATTTATGAGAATGACAACAAATCACAGAATATCACAAGATTACGTCCGTACATCGTATAAGCTCTTTTGGGCCCCGCTAAAAATGGAGGGAATTAAAAAAGGAATTAGCAAAATACTTTGTATTTTCTGCCACTGGCCCGTTAGAGCTCCTATTTCTTCCACGTGCTTTGCAGCACTGAGAAGTATAAACACAGCTAGTCTCTTCCTTTTCCAGCACTATTTAGACAGTGTATCCCTCTGCTACTCAGATTCCTTGCCGGAGTTGCCAAATGGCGAATCGCATTAGTGAATGGATGTTCATTCACTTGAAATTGTATTGGTGCTGCAAAACTGTTTCCTATAGGTCACTGATTTGCTGTCATTCAGGTGATTAGCAATGTTATTAATCATTTATTTCTGCTGTTGATCTGAACCACGCTTTAGTCTGTGAAGAAGGGTGCACAGGATATTCAATATAGATCTGAACTGTGCAATTCTCTCTTAAGGTATGTGTCGTAAAGATGCCAGGGAATTAATTCTCTTGCTGCTCCTGCCACAAATGGGATTTAATGTGAGCCAAGAAACTTCAGCTGATGTTCAGTGTTTTATTGTGTGTCAGGCAAGCCCGGAAACTTTCTCCATGAGGGCTGTGCGTGCTGTTGACTGATGAAATATTTCACCCACTTCAACAGTGGGAGGTTGTTTAATTAAAGAGGATAGGTAGCACGTACTATATCAAACACTTTGATGCTGAAAACTTGGAAATGAGAATTAATAGATTCATGTAGAAGCGTGCTTGCAGGGGATTAATGACTTTTGTTAAGCTGGTGATTATTCATTTCCATTTGAATACGTTGCTCTGAGAATATACTTGGGATCCAAAAAATTAAAAAATGGGGATGTGGGGGCTTGAGGGTGGGAAGGCCAGGACTGAAATGTGTTTGCCTCCAGTGGCACGGAATTAAAACCTCTTGGCTGATGCTTCAGGTAACTGTGACTGTTGTTTCAGCCCTGCATGTCACCCTGTGACTTTATGCTCAGTTTTCAAGCATGCCATAATACTGAGGATAGGGCTTAAAGACAGCAGTAAAAATAATGGTGTGAAATATTAAGAAAAGCCCTGTTTCATGCCTGTGGTTGGGGGAAACACAGTGCAGGTTTGCACAATGTTCATATGGGCTTCAGTAACGTCCAGCTCTCACTGACATCCAGAGTCCTACAGTCTGGTAGACTTGAATCAGACCTAGTTTACCTGGATTAGCAGCGCAACCTCTTTTCTCATGTCTTGCTTCATCCAGGATAGAAGAAACTGCCTCCCAGTTGTAGGGCTGGGATTTAAAACAAATGGGCGGTAGTAAGAGATGTAAGCAAGCCCTTTTCAAGGAGGTGCCCTGTAGGATCGTGTTTGAAGAACAACTGAGCGTGGGGTAGAACAAGAGAACGCTGAGGTACCCAAGTGTGAGTTTTTGATGCAGCCAGAAGGACAGGGGGGTGACAGGAAAGATCAGGAGGAGGAGGGAGTCTCCACCAATACTCACACAGAAAGGGAAGAGCGTTAACTCAGATCTATTGATTGGCTTCAGTACAAAAGTAATACTTTTCCCTTAAGCACAACTCTGCTGTCACAGCTGTTTGGTTACCAATGTCTCCTCCCAACAGAAGACATCACCTTAGTGCAGAGAGGTTGCTGTAAGCTGCAGGCATAACTGCGGCCATGCCATATTCTCATCTGTGGTTGCATGGGTTATTTTTTCTAGAGCATTTTTACGTCTTTGTATTTTTCTCTCCTGAATGCTTCTGCTGATACTCAGACTTCCTCAATAGTTACTGCTCACATCAAATGGTAGGAGGAAGGAAGAGTAAAAACCTGAATGATTATTGTGGGAGGTTCCTTTCCCCCACCCTAGCACAATCATCATTGGCAACAACTGAGATCAACATGGGGGATAAGAGAAACACAAAAAAAGTACATAAGGGGTTAAAAAGATGATGTAAGTGGCTGTAGAACAGCATCTTCCTCTCTCAAATAAAATGCTCTCATCCACTAACCATCTATCTCAGTCTTCATTAAAGTTAGTGGGAGCCTTTCCATTAGCTTAAAAGGCTATTGGATGAGCCCCAGATCCTCCGTGCTGGGTGTAACGGGCACAGTCTTTAAGCTCAGAGGTGAGCGGAAGGAATTTTATGACTGAAGAGTCTGCGTGAAATCCCAACCCTCTTGAATCCAATGGTGAAACTCCCATTAACTTCATTAGCGCTGGGATTTTGCCACTACACTCAGCATGAAGTGAAATCAATGCAGCGAGAGGCGGCGGGATGTTTGACAACAGAGATGCTAGCTATGTTTTTTCTGTGGCTGGAATGCCTAAGCGTAACCTATTTTTGCTGTTAAAGTTTCATGCTGCCATTTCAGCAGCAATAGGAATGAATTGAGCCTGACTGCAGCTGCCTGTCTCCTACGGGGAGAAATTCTGGCATGGCACCTGGCATGGGCTTTCCTTCCAAAAACACTCCCTTGAGAGTTTTCCAGTTTATCCAGAGGTGGCCATATCTAATATGCAGCAGATAACTGCAATATAGTACACTTCCATCCCGCAGCAGAGACCATGCCCATAATCTGTACCCAGGTGGAAGAAAGCACAAAGCAAGAGTTAAAATAAAAATAAGGAATTTGGAAGAAGCTTCTAAGAAAGTAATGAGCTGTACCCATCCAGCTGTGCTATCTGCAGGGAGATGATATATTTTTGAATTGGAAAGAGGTGTGTGTAAGAAGGAGGAAAAAATGATTGAAAACACATGCGAATAGAAAGGATTTTCACCAAACTCTCCCCCAATCTGAAAACAAAGCTGTCCATTATAATAATTGCAATGTAAGCCCCAGAAATATGCTGCAGTGTGAGGCCGGATCCCTCCCTGGAGGGCTCGCAGGCAGAGATGAATATAAAAAGAAGGCACAGGAGTTCAGGGGTAGGTCAATACAATGATTTCAGTTTTTAAGCAACTAGTATAGGATTTTCTAGAAAGGGCTGAAAATCTATCTCCCTTAAGCAGTTGGAGTTGAACTCTGAAACCCAAGGGCTCTTAAAACCCCAGTTGCTTTCAAAAATGTTTGTGGTTATCAATATCTAATCCTCGCCTGCTTCCCAACCTTGGGCTGCCTTTGAAGTATTGCTACCGAGAACTGCTCTGTGTTCCTCCTCTGCCCTTGCCTGCTCCCTAAGCGGGCTCCAAAATGGAAGGATTTGTTGTAAGCAAGTGATTCACCTTTTATTCCTACGTGTTGTCAACTGGTATTAGCAGTACCTTCCTTGAAAGAGATGGGGATGATAACAAGGTGACATTTAATTGAAATCCCTAAAATAAGAAGCCACTGGCTTTAGGGTGCCCCTGTAGCCACCAAAGATCTTTGTCCCTGGGGAGAGCACATGGACCTAGATGCACCATTGCAGTGCCTGCGTTGTGATGGGCAGTCTGTGAATCTGACTTCTCCAGGGGTTAAATGGTTCATCCCTTCAAATACTATTTTATCAGTAATGACAGCGTGTCATTCATGTGGAGAATCGTTAAAAGGGGAACATTCTTCCCTGTCCTTTTCCATGTGGTAATGCTAAATGTGGTCCCCTGTCACCCTCCCCTCCACCCCCCAAATCCATTTCTCTTTCTGGAGCATCCGGAGTGCATGACTTCATCTGCCTGATTATCTCGAGCCTTGGGAATGCTGGCTTTGTCTCCGAAACCACCAGAATGTGCTGAGCAAACACCACTGCTCGTCAGGCTGCATCGGGGCTGGCGGTTAAAGCCTCCTATGCAAGAAAACTTCCTAGGAACTGCTTTTCGATGAGATCATCTTTAATGATATGGGGTTGTCTTATTGGGTGAACCGGATTGAACACGAGGGCAGTATTGCAGCCAAATGAAAGAGCTGTTGTTTCCAAATGTTTTTGTAGCTTTCTAGGATTGCGTTTTTGCATAAAAGTGGGCATTCGTTCTTTGTTAGGTTGCAGTTTCGTCTTCCATACTGACAGCGTGGTTTCTGTCGTTGGAAGCCGTTCCAGTAAATTCTGCGATGGATTTTTAAAATGTTACGGGGGAGAGGGTGGTTTTTCTCAGAGAGGGATGAAGAGCTGTGTCTCTGACGATACAAACTTCTCCTTAAGCAGAACTACATTGTTCACTCAAGTGTGTCTGGCTATGTACCGTTGCTGTTCTTGTGCATCGAGCAGCTGGAGCGAGCTGAAGCAGTGGAAAGGGAAGGATTGCCAGCAGGCATCTAATGGGGGCCATTCCACAAAAACTCCCGTGATGTGCATGCAGGAGTGCTCCGTGCAACACCTCCAGCTTGTTGAAGGGTGTATTTGCTGCCACAGCTGTTCTGACGCGCCGTCTCTGAAAGAAACAACAGGAAATTAGGATGGGTCAGATATTACTGGGATACTAAGAAAAAGTATTATGTTTCTATATTAGCTGATAATATCTAGGCTATGCAAATGCAATCTTTATAGTCTGCAAATACCTCCTTCTGCCCTCCACGAGGAAGATGAGTTTTTACATCTCGCTTAAAACTTCACAGAAGATCGAGCTGCAGTGTTACATTGATCCAAACACTGAGGGGGAGAATGCTGGAAAAAACCACAATAATTTGTGTACCCTGACCCTCAGCCTGTGAGGGGGAGGTACATATTAACATCTTGAATTTCCTCCTTGAATATTGCAGAAATGTGGGCCTGCCCCTGTTTGTACGCGGCAGAGGCAAATAGTGCAGATGGCAATTACAACTGATGTTCAAATCTTAGTCAAGCGTGTGCTTATTAGCCTGAACAGTGTCAAGGTCTCAGCTTTCTCCCTGTCAGGCAGTCCCGTCCCTGCAGGTTTAGGAGCTGCCAGGGCACGCTGAGGACGTTTGCTGGTTTCTGTCACTGCTCTTGTGATGTGTATGAAGTTGAGTCTTACCCTGGTGTTAGGGTGATTGCTTCCAGCACAACTTTTTTGGGGGGGGGTGGTGGGGTGGTGGAATATATCAGTCTGGTCAAATTAGGAAGTGATCCAAAGTCTTGCTCGTAACCCATATTAAGTAGAACAAAGCTTTTGTTTTATTCTAATTTAGGAGGGGTTTAACTTTCTTTGGCATGAAGCTCTCTATACTCCCTCCTAGTCCATCACGCAAGCGTCAAAGACATTGTTATAGCTCAGCCAGAAATGCTTAAAGATGTTCTAGAAAAGAAGTTATTCTCACGGAGCTGAGAGGATGAGCTTGTGCAGAGCTGAAACCGGCTTCCAGGAGCTTTTCAGGTGAAAGCTTTGAATGTTCAACCTGGAGACTGGCTCAGTTTTGATGGTTTCTGTTCAGATTGGTGTTCAAGCCAGTGCCAATGCACAGTTTTGCACGGCCTACCAAATAGAAGATGCAGCTCTATCACAGAAGATGAAATTGAGGTATTTTCCATTGAGACAGCAGCTAGAGAAGGTTATGCAGGACAGCTGCTGACTCCGAACATTTTAGAGTCATTAAATCCAAGAAATTCGTGTCTGAGAATTTTTAAACACCCGGAGAGAGGAGCTCTGTTGACCTCTGCACGTTGCTTTTTAGTCAGTGAGTGGCAAAAAGTGTATTGCTAACATGCTATGAAAATAAAGTGCTGGTGGTAGGTGTAGGTCTGTCAGCTTGACGTTGATCCAAAGCAAAATAATGGAGCAACTGAAATAGTACTCCTTTAGTAACGAATTAAGGCAGGAACACTTTGTTAGCGTCTATCTACCTGAGCCGAAGGAAAACGGATCTTGTCAAATCAGCTTGATGTATTTTACTTTGCCAGGCTTACAAGCTTGCCTGATAAAAGATGCGGTAATCTTCTGAGTGGGCCTCCTTCACATCTTGATCCAGAGACAAAATGAACAATGTCCAACAGAAAATGATTTTGACGCTGACAGGTCTCCAAATGGAGATGGATGGAGGGGATCATCTCTGAGCTGGTGTGTCTATCGCGGGGTTCCTCGGGGATCATTTGCTGGTCTTTGGCTATTTAACACTTGCATCAGTAGCTTGCTGGAAAACATAAAATCATTACTGATAATGTTTGCAGATATGCGTGCAGACTGGCGACTGCGGAGGTGATGAATACGTCAGCTCACTGGAAGAGCCATCTGCATTACTTGATAAACTGGGAGAATGTAAGAAACACTCATTTATTATTTGCCCGGTACAGGGGCTTATATTTAGAGCTCAGGGCAGCAGGTCTTGCGGGGGCCCGAGGTTTCGGTCCTGCAGAGCAGCGACTGAGAGGCCCCGATGGATGGAAAAGGGAGTATAAATCCCGACACTCTGCCAGGGCGCGGGGTTTGATAAGGCACCGTTGTGGATGTGGAAGGAAACGTTAGAAAACTAAACTCAGTCTTGGTCAAAGGAAGTGGGTTGTTTACAAAGTCGCTGTGTGTTGGATAAAATCCACTTTTGTGCAGAGGGCTAGAGCAGATGATATCAAGGCTTGGAATGAGATTTTCATCTCGGGCTGCCTTTCAGTGCAGGGGTGGAGTGTACCCTTTGAGCCTCTGTGTGTAATTGTGCTACATCAGGATTTAAATTCTGTATTTACTGTTTTCCTGGCAAACATTTAGGTAAATGTTGCATTAAGTAGACATTTATTTTTAATAACATTGACATTTATCTTGCTTTTCTCCTGACATTTTTAGCATCTTCACAGATATCTGCATAGCTATTTCTGTTCTAAAATTTGCACTAATTAATTGCTTTTCTGTGTATCTATGGGAGCAGCTATCAGCACAGAGAAAGGGAGGCACTGCAGTTACGCATCTTTTTGATTAAAGATAAATTGAAATAATTAAAGATGTGGTATTTAATGTAGATGCTTTAGGGCTGAAAACCAACATCCTGATACCTGCTGAGAAATACCTTACATCACAAATAATCTCTGTTCTAGTAACTTCTGCTGTGACCAAGGCTAGCACTGGAATGTGGCCTACGGTAATTACTGTTTTGACACAAAGGGGATGCTTTCTGTTCACCCAGAAATAAATCACTTTGATTGCATTTCTCCTGTGGCAGAGCGCTGTATGTATAATTTAAGATGTACAAGGCAGCAGTGGAGCTTTTTGGAACTGGATGATCCCAGCAGTGAGAAAGCTCATGCAAGTGGTGGGTGAGCAGATAAACATCAATGATTTTGGGTGCTGGCTGGTGTCAGGGATGCTACACGGTACTTGCGCAGCTGAGAGTGCCATACATCTTTCAGTCACCGGTATCGATGCTTCCAGAGGTGAGACCCAGCTTGCCCAGGTGTGGCTGAGCTGCAGGAATGTCTCGGGATTGCTCTTTGGGGGATTGCCTGAGCGCCCAGTGGAGCTGCAGTCGTGTCGAGAAAACCAGTCCGTCGTGTCAAGTGCTAATAACAGGAATTAAATCGTTCCTTGAGCACATTTTGGAAGTATAAACATGCATAATTAGTTCGATGTCCCTTAACACGCCAGTATGTGACAATTCTGGAGAGCCTTGGAAAAGCTTTTGGAGTGCGAGGCAAGGGAGAGCATCCCCTTTGAGCATGTATTTGCTGAAAGTGCGGGGCTTTCGGGTAGCTGTGCGTGGAGCTGCTCTGGGCACAGCCACAGCCGGGGGTGACCTCACGAATGCAGGGTTGTTTGTTGGGTTAGTAACCAGACACTTTGGAAGGGTTTCTAAAAACAGCTCTTTTTTTATTACTTGGTGAGCACTCGAAACATACAGTCTGGGGCAGAAATTGCTGATGTGCTTGTATAAATTTCCTTTCGATGGTTGTCTTGTCTTTCTTTAGTCTGGGGTCTGAGATGCTTTGGGAAATCTGGGATCTTCCTCCCTCCTTTCCCTTACTCCAGCTCCTCCCCAGGCTGCAAACTCAGCCTCAACCTGTCTCTCATCCTGCTCTAAAGTCTTTAAACCTTTAAGCAACACCGCAGCTAAACAGCCTCTTCTCGCGGAGCTGCAAAAGAGCTTCTTGCTCTGCATGCCCCGAGTTTCTGCACTGGGGGCGTGGGAAGAACTGGAGGAACTTCTTCCAGGGCTTTCCACCTGAGCAGGCAGTTGTTGGTGCTCCATATCGTCCCTGCTCTGGCTGAGAGGAGAGGTGAACAGCGAGCACCAGGGTTCTGGTGTCACGGACCATTTGGCGAGGTGGCATCAGCCAAAGTTCGCAAACCTGGACTTGATATCATGTTTTCTCTTCTGGCTCAGCTGAAAGGCTGACTTGGAGAGTTTAGTAAAATGTGTTAAGTAGGCACCCAGCACCTGCCACGGACGAGATTGCTTCATTGTCTCCCATGTGTTCGTCTGAAAAAGCAAATACATGTAGTTTGCATGTCTAATGCAACTAGAAGAGCCAGAAAAAGACCAAAAAAGGGTGTCTTTCTGTTTCATTTCTGGAGCCATTCTGCTTTTGTGTAAAATCAGCATTGTGATTGAGGCATTCTTATTATAATTTTGCAGATACGTGTTTGTAATGTGAGGCATTGCCATGTGGCATTCTTACACACCCCCCCCCTTTTTTTTCTCCTTCTTTATAAAATTTCATGCTCTCAGCTCTGAAGTAAATTAAAGGTTTCGGATTGACAGTTCCAGATGTAGATGCTGTCTGTTCATAAAGCAGGCACAGTACAGTAGCAGAATTAAACTGCCAGTTTAATTTCGCTTCAGCACCTCTGATCTGATCCGAAGAAGCCTTCATGCCAGTAGAGAAAGTTAGCAGTTGTGTTTGCAGTACAAGCATGAACTTTTATGATGCAGACATTACACAGCTGACTGAAATAACTTGGTGGTATTGCTGCTCTTCCATCCCTGTCCTCACTTGCTGGTTATAAAATCCTGCCACTTTACCCCTGTTCGTAGCAAGTTTCCTACTTTCTGGATCTGCTGGGCTTCAGTAACGTTTGCTGAGCAAAATTCCTGCTGTCTAATTCTTAAGTCTTGTGCATTTTATGCATTTTCTTGTCATTTGCATTAAAAAAAAGGGGGGGGGGGAGCTTGGATCCTAACAGAGAGGCTATTTAAGTGAGTGCAACTTGGAGGCGAAACCAAACTTTTTCCTTTTGAATCACTCCATGGGCAGTGCTGCTTCTGTACGAGCACAAGGTACCCTTAGTAGGTTTGTAGTTCAAAATTATTTCCAGCAATATGAGTGCAGATGGAGCGAATAATCAGTGTTTATTTCTAGGTTCATTCTGTCTTCTCATGGAGGAAAAAAGTCTTTCTGATGCCTGTTTGAAGCTGAGCATGATGCAAAAATCAGGCAGACCTTTCATCTCCCTCTATCCTGACGCTCACCATCTTCTCTGTTGAAACACAGGGACAGTGGTATGTGTCTAGCATATGGATTGAGACTCCTATGTGCGGGGCTGGAGACAGACCACAGCCGTCTCTTCTGTGCAGAACCCTGAGAAATAGCTCATCCCAGCCCCAGCCTGTGGGACGAGCTGTGTCCCTGAGGGTCTGTGCCCAGCCCTATGGTGTAAGATGTGCTGGATCCCCATCTCACACCAGTCCAAGGCAGGAGCTGGTGTGGGCTGCCCCTTGCACAGGGACAACATAGAATCATAGAATGGTTTAGGTTGGAAAGGACCTTGAAGATCATCGAGTTCCAACCCCTCTGCCATGGGCAGGGACACCTCCCACTAGACCAGGTTGCCCAAGGCCACCTCCAGCCTGGCCTTAAACACCTCCAGGGATGGGGCCTCAACAACCTCTCTGGGCAACCTCTTCCAGTGCTTTACCACCCTCAAAGTGAAAAACTTCTTCCTAATGTTCAATCTAAACCTGCTCTCTTCCAGTTTAAGGCCATTCCCCCTCATCCTATCACTACATGCCCTAGTAAAAAGTCCTTCCCCAGCTCTCCTGTAGGCCCCCTTTAGGTACTGGAAGGCCGCAATAAGATCTCCCCGGAGCCTTCTCTTCTCCAGGCTGAACAGCCCCAACTCCTTCAGCCTCTCCTCATAGGAGAGGTGCTCCAGCCCTCGGATCATCCTCGTGGCCCTCCTCTGGACACGCTCCAGCAGGTCCATGTCCTTCTTATGTTGGGGACTCCAGCAGCAACATGCAGCACCGGGGCGAACAGCCCTCACCTGCGCTTGTTGCTGTCAAAACCTGGGGGAGGTTTCTTTTCCGTAAGCCTAATGGGAGATGTTTCAATCTCTTCTAATTGTGTATTACTCTGAAACAAAATGCCATCTAAAAATCAATGTTCCTCTGTACGTGGCTCTTCTCTCTCACCCCTTTTACAATGATCGAGACATGGAGCTGCGTTATAAGCCCCACAGCAGGTGGGTAACGACCGGCAACACAGCACATGCGCAAGGGGTCAAAACTTGGTCTAGAGCAGGGGGAGTAGGGAAAACCATCTCCTTTAGGGAAATCTGGCAGCTTGAACAGACCGGCATGGTTTCTCTGTCCCCCATCCCAACTGCAGTTAGCCACCGAGCCGGCATGCCGGTGGGATGCTCTCCGCACCCATCCTCTCTCTGCCAGGCACAATTTGTGCCGGCCACTGGAAATGCGCGTAGGGGTTATTGAACAAAGGTCTGCCTGTGCAGCTGGGGATGTGAGAAGCGCTCGCTCTCGGATGGAAATGACAACAGCTTTTTTTTTTTTCCCCAACCAAATCATTTATTTGAGTAGATTAGACGGTAACTGCGCGCTGTCTTCAGAGTAATTTAAAACCAAATTAATGGAGCGCGCTCGTAAGCCGAGGCATAGGGAGGCAAGTAAATCCTTCTTCCCAAGTCTCAGAGGAGTTGCTTTTTCCCTGCAGCATGTGAGAAGGACTCACGCGTGCTTAAAATATCACGTATCAGTTACAGAGCCCGTGCTGCCGTTCAGATGACACCGCTGGTAAGCACACAGTTTTCTTCCCTCTTGACCTAGTAATGTGTGTGCCCTCTCATCATCATCCCACGTTTTATTTTAATAGGGACCAGTCTACACCAGCGGCATAACAATTTGTTTCACAGGGGTTTCTCCTCATCTAAGGATGATCTTTAGAAAAAAGCTGGGGTTGGATTGACACATGGGAAATCACTAGACTAAGGCTGAAGTGCATTGAGTGTCTGGCCTAGCCCATCTGCATTCAAAGCTAACGCTGCTCTTGGGTTTTAGGATAAATATCTGGCAGAAGTTCAGGCTGGGTGCAGCACTGCTGCTGTTTGCAGCTGGAGGTGCAGGGAGAGGGTTGCTGCTCCGTTACGCACCATCGTTGGCGATTGGGTGGCTGGAAAAGCTGGCAAGTTGCTTCAGATAACCGCCTGGGTGGGTTATTTTTGAGGAACTGCTGGGATTGCCCTCAACCCAAAAGTCTGTTGAAGTCAGTGGTAGTCTGCTGAACAGTGATTTCTGCTCATTGGCATAAAGTCTAAAATAACTGGACAGAAAAAGCTATGGGTTTCCAGTTCTCCTTGAGCAGATGTTGCTGCCCAGGATAACACCCCTCTGGGGGTGGGGATGAATGGAAATCAGTTGTAGGGAGTTCCAAGGGAAGGCAAAAATGAAAGCAATTTCATTATAAAGTAAATGCTTGAGTTGCAGAAATAACTGATGGAATTTGAGCAATAGTGATTTTAGGATATAAAATAGAGAAGTGAAATACTTTACGCATGTAAAAGATTTTTGGTAGATTCCGAATACTAGATTTTATGCGGGAGTAAATTTGTACCATTAGTTCTGTCCAGAAAGATTAGATTTTTGTAATGGAAACAGTAGCGGGACATTGTCTCAGAGAGAGACACAATGAAAGAGGGGCTTTCTCTCACCCTGCATTTTTACACCCAGAAAATTTTGCTTTTTCTTTTTAGTATCTTGACCAAAACTCCAAACGTTTTTAATGCATACTCTGAATGCTGCTTTGCACTGTACTGCACAGAGTAGGGGCAGCTGACTGAAATAGACTGATGGGGAAAGCATAAAAATTATTGTACAAAGAGAGATTGTTTAGATATCTTTATTTAGCAAGTGAAGTATGTTGCCAATAGGAAGGAGAAAAATGGAGATTCAGCTGTGTTTACAAAGGCAACAGAAATTTTCCTGAAGTGAGGCCAACTTTGATATGAGCTATTAGGTTTGCTTGATTTTTACAGGGCTAATTCTGAATAGGAATTGAATGTCATGTTTTTGAGCGGGGGCATAAACAACTTGCTTTCAGTTCACGTTAGCTTTGGATCCGTGCTTCTGAAAACTGACACTTGGTCTGGTGCTTGCAGACCTGTAACGTGGCTGAGATTGTGGCATGACCTGAAATGGGTTGTGCCCTGAGCCCTGTACGCTTTTGGGAAGAGCTGGGATCCCTGTGGCACCAAAACAGGTCCTTGATACTAGTTCCAAGTGCATTGTTTTGATCCTGTATTTTTTGTCCTTCTCTTCTTCCATCCCAGCAAATGTTTTCCTTGTGGCCTTGATCCAACAAGCCGTTTAACTGCATGCAGGTGCAAGCACGTGATGGGACCTACTAGCACGTCTCACCGTGTGCTAAACGGTATTTTCAACGAAAAACAAACTACAAGACAACCTCTGCACCCACCTGCCCCTACCAGCCCAGGCCTTTGTTGGTGCTGAATACGAACATCTTTCCAGAGCACCAAGCTCAAGGTGGCAAGACAGGAAATACCAAATTAAGCTATTGCTCTCTCTGACCTCCAAAGATGGGTATAGCTGCTGGGAGTTACCTGTGGCACTTTGGCTTTATCCATGAGAGCAGTTTTGCTGGGTGCTTGATGTGGCAGCTGGGCAGCACAGCAGGCTGTTCCCAGGTCTCGTTGCTCCGTGAATGCAGTTGTCTGAGCACAGGCTGGCTGGTCACACAAAGCCACCCACAACACTTGCACCATCAGTGATCCATGTTGTTCAAGTTGTCAGTGGCAGATGCAGGTGGTGGTGTCCTGGAGATTGCCATCCATGAAATGGTAGAGGAGAGTGAACGTTTTTCCACAGGGTTTCCCATGAATCACATTTATTCCTGTTACCTAGGCACAGCTATTAGCTGATGGCTTCAATACCTGCAAACCTATGTGAGTTGTCCAGTCTATTTCTGCCTCCAGCCTGCCTCAGATAAGTGCCAGTACATGAGTGTCCTTCCTCATCCCACTAGGCCGTTCATGCTCCTGACTCATCAACCATTAGCTTCTCGGCCCCTTAGTGCTGCAGATGCAGGTAACAAATAGCTCTGAAGGTTCTCCTGTATCTCACACCTGCTCTAGTCACTACCCTTTCCCCTTAACGGGAGCCCTTGGCCCTCTCTTTCCCCACTGATTCCTTTTCTCATAATTTCACCCTTCCTATTATTCCCCCATTTCTCCTTAATTCAGTTTTTTCTGCCAGAAAGAATTTATTTAGCTTCAAGTGCTTTTTTGATTTCTGGCTGCACTCAAATTGCAGCACCTCAAAGCGAGCCCTGCCCTTCCCCACCACCTTCTTAGCAGAGCCAGGTTGTAAGAGTATACCATTACTTTACTTCCTTCTGCTCCGTGGTTGAAGAACACATTTAGTAGGTATTGTTCAGGTTTTGGGGCTAGTGAACCTTCCCACTGAATCTGTTGAGCAAAAGAGAAAAATTGAAGGCTAGAAATTTTCTTGACCTGCCCAAGCATGCACACTGTGACCCGTTTGGCTGAACATCTTGCATGTATGACTGCCCACTGAAGAGCTCAATTGCTGTGGCAATACAGTGTTGAATTGCCCGTGTCCCAGGAGAGAGTTACTTGGTGCTACTTAAGTGGAAATGTCAACAGGCTTGCAAGTATGAAGTTATGACCAGAATCTGCTCATGACCAAGTTCTGGTAGACTTCTATCCACCTTAAGAAAATGATAGATTTGCCTGAGGATCACATCCTCTGGTTTGCACATCCAAGGAGCGTCAGTCCCATCGAGTTATTTATGGTGTCTACCTCACATCAATGATATTTTCTTCCTTTGGAGCACTGTGAGCAATCACTGGGTACAGCCAAGTTTGTGAGATTTGGGTGGGAGTTTTATTTCAAAGGACTTCTACATAGCATCTAAGTAAGGTTTGATTTGAACCCTGAGGAGGATAATAAACAAATGGGCCTGATCCAACTCCTGCTGACTCAGAGAGAAAAACATCTACTGACATCCCTTGACAAATGGACTTGACTGAAGCTTAACCAAGGACACTAAGCCATGGGCCCAGATGAAAAAGTTCCAAGAGAAGTCTTTTTGCAGCCTGTCCTTTCCTTTGACAGCCCCAAGCTGATGGAAGCTCTAAGCTTTGTTCCTCTCCCAACCCAAACCCTGACCATGGGTAAGCACTTTTCAAAGGACCACAAAAATAGCAGAATATGGCAGAAATCAAGAAGCTATCGGGGAGAAATATTTTTGCACCCTCCCTTTTCAGCCACAACCTCACTGGAGTTTGAGGATTTTCCCTCTGCTAACCCTAACCCTAAACACTGGCCTTGGCTGGACTGTCCTCAAGTAGCACAAGCCACATCAATGATGAAATTCTCAGAGGCAAAATCCTAATGAAGCCAGTCCCTTCCTCTGAGGCCGCTCCTTAGGAGCTCCACATCACATGGAGCTCTAGGCTTTGACATTCTCCCGAACCTAACCCTAAACCCTGTGTGCGAGCTAAGCATTAGCCAAAAAGACCAAGCCATGGCCAAGATAAAGAATTTGTGAGGGAAGAAAGCTCTTTGCAGCCTCTCCTTTCCTTTGGCAGTGCGTTAACAACCCAGTGCCAGATGGAGCTATAAGACCTGTAAGTGTCCTCACTGTAACCCTAAGCCGAGGTGTGGGCAGCTCTGTGGATAAGAACACAGCCGTGGCTGAGAAGAAAAATTTAGCAGAGGGGTAAGTTTTTTCACTGTTCGTTCCAACCTTTCTCAAACCCTTTGCAGACTCATGCCAACTGGAGCTCTAGGCTTTGTCCCTCTTTCATCCCTAGCCCTAAAGTCTGATCTCCCAAACGGGTACCGAAAGCAATGAATAGTTCAGATAAAACAGCGATCAGAGGAGAAATCTTTCCATGGCCCACACTTTCATTCAGAAGTCCTTCACCAGTGCCATGCTAACTGGAGCTTTAGGCTTTGTCCCTTTCCCAAGGCTGAACCCAACTCTAACACTGTGCATGGGATGAACTCTTTGCCAAGAACCCAAAGCCCAAATCAAGCAGTTGTCAAAGGAATGATCTTTTCGGAGATTGCTGCTTCTTTTGGCAGCCTGTGGGAAATGCAACATCAACTGAAGCTTCAGGGCTTCTCTCCCTCCTAAAGCAAAAGCCTGACCTTGAGTTAACTGTAGCTAGGGACAGCCAGCCATGGTCCCGATGAAGATATCGGAGCAACAATCTTTCAGGTAACACATACCTTAACCCTAACACTAAGTGTGGAGTGAGCCCTGGGACAAGGCCCCCAGCTATTACGTAAATGAAAAAGTTATTGGGGATAAATACTTTTGCTGCCTCCCCCTTACTTTGGAAGCCCCTTGGCAGGGGGCCAAGGGAGCTTGGGAATCGGAGCTCCTCTCCCAACTCTCCCCCTGTTCCTGTCCCAACCCTAACCCTACCCCAGACTCTTACCTCAGCTCATCTACACCCCATGGCCTGCATCCAAGGCCCAGAGGAAAAAAGTTGTCAGAGGATACATTTCTTTGGCAGTCCGATGCTTTAGGCTTTGTCCCTTTCCCAACCATTAACGTTACTCTAACCTGAATTTTAACTTTAACCCTATCCCTAAAGTGGACTATTCAAGGTATAGCTGGGTTATTCCAGTGCTGAGATGTTGACAATCTCTAACCTTCCATGTAGGTATAGTGACTCCCTTTTACTCTTCAAGACCTGTGTTGCTTTTGACTCTTTTTTTTTAGTGCCACAGCTCGGCACAGCTGTGCTGGTTTTGGCTGGGATAGAGTTAATTTTCTTCATAGTAGCTAGTATGAGGCTATGTTTTGGATTTGTGCTGAAAACAGTGTTGATAATGCAGGGATGTTTTTCTTACTGCTGAGCAGTGCTTACACAGCTTCAGGGCCTTTTCTGCTCCTCACCCCACCCCACCAGCGAGCAGGCTGGGGGTGCACAAGAAGCTGGGAGGGGACACAGCCGAGACAGCTGACCCCAACTGACCAAAGGGATATTCCATGCCATGTGACATCATGCTCAGTATATAAAGCAGGTGGAAGAAGAAGGAAGGGGGGGACGTTCAGAGTGAATGGTGTTTGTCTTCCCAAGTAACTGTTATGTGGGATGGAGCCCTTCTTTCCTGGAGATGGCTGAACACCTGCCTGCCCATGGGAACGAGCGAATTAATTCCTTGCTTTGCTTTGCTTGCGTGCAGCTTTTGCTTTACCTATTAAACTGTCTTTATCTCAACCCACGTGTTGAGATATGTGGGTTGAGATAACTCGCTTTTACCCTTCCAACTCTCTCCCCCATCCTACCGGGGGGTGCAGGGGGAGGTGAGTGAGCGGCAGTGCGGTGCTTAGTTGCTGGCTGGGGTTAAACCATGACAACAGCACAACTAAAGATCATTCACACAGCCATGTGTTGCTACTGTGTTTGTGAGCACTATTTAAGGTTCTTCCTCTCTAATGAAAAAAATTAAAATCCTCTGCCAGGTGGCATTGTTGTGTCTGTGATTAATTACAGGGAGGATGGAAGACCAGATGACATCCTTGTGAAATGGGTGCATTTGTCCATTAACCGATGTGGACTGGTACAGCTGTGTGATGAAGTGATGATAACATGGACTCCAGACACCAAATACCTTCCTGCCTGCTCTGATACAGGCCAAGCACCGTTTCCCCCCCCTTCTCAAAGACTCTCCCCTGGCATCCAGCTGGGCAGAACAGAAGGATCAAACCAGCTCCCTGTTCTTTTGCATCCGGCTCTTGCTGTTCCTGCCAATGGAGCTGAGAGGAAGACCGCATATTTATTTTCACGTGGTGTCTCCCACCCATCAGCTGGAGCAAGCCATGGGTCCCTGCCATCTGAATCCTGCAAGCAATTTCCCTTCCCCCTTCTTCAACTCTGTGCGCCCATGCTGCAAAGTAACTTAATAATAATAATAAAAAAATAAAAGGCTTCCCATATTAGGAGGGTTTATTTTCTGTAGCTCCTGGTACAACATGTTCTAATATGCTCAAGTCACAGGAGTCCAGTTTGGAACATCTGGATCTCCTCTATTATGGATTAATGCTGGGAAGGCTGGGGCATCCACCCACAGGCCACATACAGAAACCTCAGCACCCATCTACCCCAGAACTATAGCCACCATGTCCACATGGGAGGGCTCGTAGCACATGACACTAGTGGGTCATTCTTAAACACACACCACAATCACTCCCGTGCCCACAGGTAACTGGGCTGCGGAGGAGTTTGGGCCTTTTTGTGGTGGAGCACGCTGGTAGGCAGGAGCTGTCAAGCCCAGAAAGTCTGCTTATGAGTTGTCATCCCTGCCAGCTCGTGAGATTGCTGCTTTCCTCCACACTGTCCCCCGCAAACAGAGAGCTCCTCTCCTGTGCAAGCAAATTACAAAATCTTACGCACCTCTACAAGCAATGTCATATATTCCCAGGCTCAAACTCTGGGGCCGTGAGGGGGTACCTATCATCCTAAATAAAGATACCCAGGGAGGTGGTGTTGAGCAGCCAGAAGGAGAAAGCAAGCAGTAAAAGAAATATTTTCCATCAGGAAAAGGAATGAGCCGTGTGTCTGGAAAATGGAACAGTGAATGTTACCAGATCCTCGCCCTGTAGCGTGCTGTCTGGTGATTAGTATTTCAGATGGCCCCGAATGAGGGTTATCTCCTGTAACTTCTCAGATCCTTAGCAAAACAAGAAAACCTGCTTCTTGAGATCAGCCTGGCTCCATCTAAGGCAGTGAATCCCTAATCTGAACCACAACTCAAAGCTTTAGGATTGAATTTAGACTAGTGCAATGGAAATCAAGGTAAACCTGCAGCACATGCATTTACTTTTTGAGAAAGCTTAAGGGTGTAAGGCCAGGAAGGGAGGGTGACTCTCAAAGTTGGAGGGAAAACGGGAAGAGTCACTGATATGAAAGAAAATTGCTGTATTAAGGATTTCTGTAGGCGAATACCAGGACAAGTGCTGACGAATGGTAACTGCCCAAACCTCGCTCATGGGTTATTGCAGGGTGGAAAGTAATAGACTATGTTGAGCATCCTCATTCATCCCTCAGCAGGGAGAGCCCTGCTGTACTTTCACGTGATGCACAAGGGATTGCCTAAATGCTTTTGGTAGTGCTTTAACTCCATCTGTAATAATTAAATCAGGACAGCCCTCGGGCATGGATGCAGTTGCACTGACAGGACCCGATTCCCCACATCTAGCAGAGGCTACGTGGATGTGAACAACTCCAAGCTGATACAGCCACGACCCTCACAAAATGATGTACCATTGTGATGACACTGGCGGTAAATCACAACTCTGTACCCAAAAGTAGAGTAAATCACTAAAAAAACTAAAACCAATTCACATGTCATAATTTAAAAAAGAAAAGACAAGCTTTATTTGGCTGCACGTTCATCTTTCCAGCTCCTTGAAGCCAAGAGCCAGAGGGATACATGGATCTGCAGGCAGCGGAAGAGGGGAAAGGCAGAGGGAGCTAAGGGCGGGAGAGCTGCCCTTGGCACAGCACACCGAAGCCGTGCCATGCCCACCGCCGGGCTGTTGGCGTGCAGGTTGACAGGCAGCGTGAAAGGAGCAGGGTCTAAGGGAGGGTTTGACAAGGCTGGAGTCGCCGAAGGGCTCTCCAGCTGTAGGAGATGGTGACAGGGAAGGTGCCAAGGGGAGGAACGAATGGTGGAGCGGGTGCACGGGTAAAAGCAGTTGGCAGGATATTGGAAAGATGTAAATCTTCAGCCCTGGTACATATCTGACCATTTCATTTGCTTGCTAAGTCAATGACGGAAGGCTCATTTATCAAACTGTTGTATCCTGAAATGTGCTGTATTTTAGTAGAAATAACACTTTGGAGCAACACTTTGGAGCAAGATATTTTATTTATTCCCATTCCTTTCACCACAGCCATAACACTTTTTCATGTGATTTAAGTGACTTAACAAGTAGGCTGTGATCTGATGAAGCAGTGAATTCTTCAGTGATGCTACAGGACAGAGTTCCCCTGTCCCTGGGGATGGGGCTGTGCCACCAGATCAGAGCTTGAAAGAAGCAGCTAGTAGGATAAAAAGTAAATAAAAAGAGCTCAAAAGAGCATTTTTTGAATGGGTGTTGAGGTGGCGCGAATGGGCAGGCTGGGGTGAGGGCTTCAGCTGGTCTTGCCACGATGTCATCAAACCTGAGTCAGTGGTGAAGTAGAGCAGAGAGAAATAGATGAGGGAGCAGCAGAAATAACAGTTTGCCAGTAGTTGTTGTGACTTATTTTGGTTAACAGCATTCGCAAAAGCTTACAAAAGATCACAACCTGCTCACAGGATCAAATTAAGCTTGAGGAACATTTTTTCTAGAATACAAAAGAGGCTGAGTTTATTGGATTATGTATCCACAACAAGCAACATGCCCATTCTCAGTACAGAAATCAGGTGTGTATCCAGAGGTCCTGTTGTTCTGCTGCATTGCATTTAATTGTTAGGAAGCTTCTGAAGTGCACTTTCAGCAGGAGGCCTGAAGGATTTGTATGACAACCACTCACGCAACAAGCTGAAAACATACTTTCATATGATGGGCAGCTCTGGTCACGGCGTTTGGGGTGACATTCAGAAAGCCCAGAGAAAACTCATAAGGCTGGCTCCATAGAAGTTGATTTTATTCTCCTAGGAGTAAGAGTCCGTTGCTTCCCATGGTTTCTCTGAGTGGGATTTGTGCTGGAGGTATGGGCAGCACCTCGTTGTGCGCCCTGTTCCCCAGCGGGACCGGGTGATGGGTGCTCAGGGTCCCTTTGCGATGCCTGAGGGGCATGCGCTGGATTAAATGCATTTACCGAGCCTTCCTCAAAAGTACAGCTGGAGGAAGAAGAGGGCCCCCTCCCTTCAGAAAGCGCCGGCATTAACGCAGGATGTGGTAGATAGGGGTTAGCTTCCTCCTCTCTCCCTCGGGCTCCCTGGGCGCGTCTCTCACACCTTCCTCTTGAAGCTGCTCCACTTCGCTTCGGCAGTCACTTGGCTAGAGAAAAAAAAGAGCAAACATAAGGCAATTGCAACAGCAATAACAATAATGATAAAGATGATGATGATTTACTGTTGACAGCTGTGTGGATCGCATTGGGATCTGACCACTTTTCTGATCAGTTTTTCCTCTTGCACCGCTGAGAGGGCAGGAGATTTGCTGGCCCTGCTCTCCCCAGGTGAGGCAGAAGGACACTGAAGAAGCAAATCTGGGCCAGCGGAGTCGCAGCCCGCTGTCCCTGCAAGACCCTTCTTCTTCCTCTCCGTCGGAACCAGGAATGAAGGGTTACAGCCTGTTCGGTTCTGCCTGGGAGAGAACGCAGCTGATGCGCAGAAATCCGAGTGAATAATTCCTTTTGCACAAAATAAATCTAAAGTGTAGGAAAATGACCAGAAGGAAAGAATATGCAAAGGTGCTGAAAATGATTAGTATTTGCAGATGCAGAATTTGCCTAATCAGGAAGGTAAATGGCAGGGGCAAGGCAGGGGCTGAGCTGGGAAAGTGAATGTTTTTCCAGCTTTGCACATCACGCCTCTGGATTTAAGGAGGCAGCAGCCAGGGAAGATCTGGCAGTAGTGACTGTCATGTCCAAAACCAAAACCCAAAGAAACCTCTTACAAAAGTTAAATCTTGCTCCCCATCTCCTCTTCGCCCCTGCTCTCAGATCACTAACCATCAGTCTCAGCTACTCCAGGCTCAAAGGGGAAAAATGCTGAACTAAGGCAACTCTTTATTAAACGAACGCCTTTATTATTCAAAATATTTGAACAAGTGGTAGCGCGGTTACCTCCCTCTTTCAGAGGGCTGCTGGCGCCGTCCCTAACACAGAATAACAAAGCGAAGGCTTTACTCAGCGCACCATTTCTCCTCTCCCCTGTTTCCCCCCCGCGCGAAGTGACCCCTGATGAAGGGCAGGCGGAGGCCTGAGCTCGAGAAGAGATTATTTTGTTCACCCTTGGAATTGAAAGCAAACACTCCTGAGCCTCCTTTCATGCCAGCTGACCTGAATCAAAGCTCTCAGACCCCTAGCTGATAATGTTTACCAGATGCAGCGGTGAAGAAGGGTTTCCAATCTAGCTTCTGGCCTGCTAGGCATCTATACCGAAAATGAAGTGCACGGGTAGGAGTTTGGCACCTGACTGCTTGCAGAAGGCAAAAAGCAAATAGAAAAGCAAGCGATGATCTTTCTGCACAGCCCAACACATTCAGGTACTCCACTAATAGCTTGTAATAATCCGGCTAAGTGCAAAAGGCCCCACGACGGGTCCTGCAGCGCTGGGGTTTGCTCGCAGCTGGATCTGTGCTGACGTGTAGTTTGCCATTTGGGGGAGCGGGGGGAGCCCTGTGAGGCACATACACGGCAGAGCTGAGTGAAGGGAAGGAGCAGCCAAAGCAACGTTAATGTTTTTGCTGACAGAAGCAGAAGAAAATGGAAAACGTCACCGGAGGGACTCTCTGTGGCAGATTAGAGGCACCGGCAGGTCCTGGCGGTGCCGGGGACACAGATACCTCTGTCACCTGCCGCAGGGAGAGCGGGAGAGAGGGCCACAGGTACCTGATCACCACGTGTCGAATAAAACAATGACGCGATGCAGGTATTACTTCATAACCTGCAGTCACTGTCTCGGAGAGCCCAGTTCTGCCTGCAGCTCTGTGACAACAATAGATTGAATATTAGGAAAAGAATTTTCACTGAAAGGGTTATTAAACATTGGAATGGGCTGCCCAGGGAGGTGGTGGATTCGCCATCCCTGGCGGTGTTTAAAAAAAGGGTGGACATGGTACTTGGGGACATGGTTTAGAAGTGGTTTTGTCAGGTTAGGTTAATGGTTGGACTTGATGATCTTAAAGGTCCCTTCCAACCTCAACAATTCTATGATTCTATGACAAAGCAGAGGCGCTTCGGTACAAGGGGAGGAATGAAGTTGTCTCAGGAGAAAAGCAAAGAAAAGCACATAAATGCTCGACTTCCAAAGGCACAATCTGTTATGTGGGCACTTCATCTGAGCCTATCGAGAAGGGGAGAGAGAGAAGAAAGGGGGGGAAACACATGCGTTCATATTTCAGAGTCCCAGCTGCCCAAAGCACACCCAGACAAAAGGCTCTGTTGTCCCATTGCTGGAAATAGTGACAAGATCAGGCTTTTGGGGCAGCGGGAGAGAGCTAAGCATTGCATGACGGGACACCTCTGCCCTTGTGAGGGCTGAAGCACTGTGCGTACAGCTTCTTATAAGATACGGAAAAATGCTAACCAAAAGAAAAAAAAATAATCCAGGCCCCCTTTCCTCTCCCACAAGTTGCTGCGTGTCCTCATGCCATGGGGTTGTGCCTGTACCCTCAGGACACGGTGGCTCACCAGCCAAGCAGTCACATCGGTTCTCCTGAGCTCCTGGGAACGCACCGGCCATCCTGGGGGACGGACCCCCCTTTTGGAAACTGCCTTAAAAAGCAGCAGCGGGCTGGGGGCAGGGAAAGCAGCCAAAAGATGTAACTGCTCCTGCAGTGAGCAGGGGGAAGCTGCTCCTGGGAAACAAAGGCTGGCGAGTGCAGCCGGCACGGGGGAGCGCGGCCCCCAGCCTGTCCGGGCTTCGGGGCAGCGGCAGGAGATCTGGCACGGCTGCAAGTTCTGCATCCAGGGAGGGGGAACGTAAACCAAGGTGAGATCTGAATCCACAGGGATGCTCTCCCATCCCCCTCCAGCTTTTTTTTCTTTGTGTGTGTGTGTGCGCGCGCGCGCCAATTACTGATTAATCACCATCCCCGAGAGACCGCATTACGATAGTTTGACCTGGGCTAAGACCTCTCATCTATCTTTGCTTTTTAAAGAATTGGGGCATAACCGCATCGTGTGGCCAGAGGGCTTCACGCTGCCTCCTTCACCCCAGGCTTCGCTGCCTTTGAAAAACCATTAGCTTGCTCTCAGCTCCGCGAACCTCTCTCGGCGTGACAGCCAGAAGGCCAAAGAGCACCGCAGGGGATGTGTATGGCCCCTCCAGAGGTCGAAGCAGCTACTGCACGGGAGCTGCTCTCTCCATCAACTGCCAGACCTGCATCAGCTGTGTTACAGCTGCTGGGGTGCTCCTGCACCCCCCCCACAATGTACCACTGACATCCAGGGGCCGGCGCCTCTTCCCCGGCACTGGTCCCAGCTCAGTTCTACAGCCTTCTCCCAAAGATGTTTTTCCCTATGTTATTCTGCAGTCCCTTTGCCCGAGCAGGAACCTGACACTTCAGGATTCAAGAAATAAATGACACGTAATTAAAACGCATAGGTGACCTTGTCTATCGCATGCTGTTAACTTGTTCTTCGCCAGGAGCGAGTGGCAGGACCTATGTCTCCTCAGCAGGTCTCATCCCTTGTCTCCCAGGAGCCTGCCTTCTCCACTCCCCGCCGCGTCGCGGAGCTGATAAACCGTAAGTGTGATGTCTGAGCCAAAACCTCATACAGGTCTGAGTTTTTGTTCCTCCCAGCTCCCTTGGTGCATCCTGCTGCAGCCCTCCTCTAAGATGCAAGCCAGAGGATGGAGTAAAAGGGACCTTCTGCAGTCAATGTACTGCCTGATCCCCAATGTGCAGGTGGGAGAGAAGGTCGAGGCTCTACCTTGTCTGATCCTGAATGCTGGGGTGCAGCCTGCCTGGCCTGCCTGTGTTTTACTCCAGTATGGAGAAGTGCTACCATTGAACATCCAGAGGCATCTGAAGCTGAAGACAGACCCACGTTACTCATGCACGAATACATCTCATCTTCGCTAGGATCTCTTCACTGGCCGCCTCCATCAGGAATTTTCTCTGTGCTTCCTGGTGGAGGTTCCAGCGTCGCAAACCTGAAATAACACAGTAAACTGCTCTGAGCACAACAGGTGACATTTGGACTGAGCTCAAGGTGTCCAGAATCACAGGCAACTGGAAATTAACCTCTGCAAACAACTCTAAATTAAGAGCTATGAGGCACACAACAGTCATGGTTCCAAGCACCAGATCACACCTGCCTGCTGAACCTTATCATAGCAGAACACAAGACAAACCACTTAAACGTAGAAAATCTGATCTAAACCACATTGAAATTTCTGAGGAGGCCTTTTTTCATCTTTTCATATACAATGCAACTTCTGATACATGGCAGGAATGACATACAGCAATACGCACATCAACACTCCAACCCATCCAAACAGCTTGGTCCCGAAATCCCGGTTAGTTGCACCAAAACCTCTCACTTCCATTACAAATCCAAGTGTCTGGTGGCCCCTTCCCAGTCCACCCGGTGCCTTTGGTTTGGTCTCGGACTGGGGTCTGAAGTGCAATGGCTCTCCCAGTCGGGAAGCTCGGGCTCGGGCTGGTGCAGCATTTAGGTTTGGGCAGCGCAGATGTTCGTGTGGCTGCACCCATCTGTCCCCCCCCCTCCATGCTCAAGTGGGGCCGGCGACCTGCACCCTTTCTTTGCCTCTTTCCTCCCAAAGCACCTCGGGGAGGTCACCCCGGCACACAGCTGCCTCCCAACAACAGGGGTGCTAAAGATGATGCACGTTTAAATATTATTTAGCATGTGGTTTGCATGCTGTCTAGCCTTTATTTCAAAGAGCAGTGTATAGGAAGAGAACCGACAAGTCACATTGTTTTTTTTGAAGTCCTTGAAGAGCTATAAACTCGACCGCTCAAAAGTAAACCAAATCGCTGATGAAAGGAAGAGCCATGTGTCGTTGCCACAGGTAAGCAGCCAGGCATCTGCTTTAACAAGCAGTGTTTAGAGGCCCCCAGTGAGCACACCCTTGCTCAAGTTCTTATCAAAAAGAAATTCAGTCTCAGGAGGGTTCTTCTTTTTCCCTGAGAAGTTTTCCAGCCATATGGTGCAAGTCTCAAAAATTCATTTCTGAATCATTTATTTTTAATAGGTAAATATCTTCCTTCTGTCTCTCCCTTATTCAGGCTTCCCTAGTGGGACCAGAACAAAATGATAATAATTTTTTTTTTTTTTAAATAGAGAACAGGCCTCCCTGTCTCACTCCCTTGGATTTGTGGTAGTTTTTCCTTGAGAAGCCTTCCCAGAAGGGGAAGGTGGCGATGCTTGTCCCATCCCATGGGATGGCTTGAGGCAGCACCACTCTTTACCACCTCGTATGCATCACAGGGCTGCTGGCAAGTCCCACAGAAATTGCATTTATGCAATAATATACTTATGTTACAATATGCGTGTCCAACTCCTCTTGCAAGTTCAGTGTGGTTTTCTTTCTGCTGGCTGCACCTTTGGAAAACGCGCTTCATTTCTTCGGCAGTCCTGTTGTTCTCCAAGTTGTCTGCAATCATCTCTTGCAAGCTGGGAATGAAACCGTACTCTCTATCTCTCCTTTTATCTCATGGAAGCCAATAATACAGACGTGTGTGCGCCTGGATGGGTGTGATTGTGTTCAATGTGTCACCTGTTTGGTTGCCGTATACTCAGCAGCTGAGCAAGAAAACCTGCGCTGGGGCTGTCCTCCCTCTGCTCCTCTAACTGGGCTCTGCCATCTTTGCGCTAAAAAAATCCTCCCAACGGGGGACTGAAAGCAACGGTGGGAAGGTGCTTTGCGTTCAACCTGATGTACTCAATCTGGGCTGCAAATGTGTCTGAATTACGTCCCACCATCGGGTTATCTGCAGCGATTAGATGTGCGCTTGCATATGTAAGCAAGTGGGTGCATCCAACTTTGGGAAAGAGTTTAAATAGGCAGCTGAGGCAGTCCTCTCGATTTCTCTCAACATCAGGATTTTCAGCTTTACTGGTTTATTTTTGGAAACGCAGACTGCAGGAAAAGAAAAAAAAAGGAATTTTGTTGATAGAGGCATGCAGTCTCATTTGTGAAAGTAACTTTCCTTTTCAGAAATGCGAGAGAACATTGCGCTGTTATACTTAAATCTATACATGTTTTGCTGACTTGGAAGTTGGTACCGCATTTCAAAGACCAACTCGCTAAGCCTGATTGGTGTCCTTTATCTTTTGATGTTTAAGAAGCTTTTCTTTACAAAGTCTCCTTTTCTTTCAAGGCACTTCAATGAAAGTCTTCTCTTGCCCACCTTCAGAACTGCATGTAGCATCCTTCTATTCTCACTGATTTATCTTATACATTCTCTTGACTAGAGGCAAATCATGAATTTGCCCTAATTTCATAGCTGGTGTTTTTCCTTTTCTTGCAGTTCTGCCATTTTCTGAGACATTTATTTTGCCCTAATAAAATAATGTATGCACTGGGGTATGCTCATCCCTCTGAAAGTAAACTGGGGGGGTCTACCACTGCAGTAAGAACATTAAACGCATCAACTGGAAGCAGAATCAACTGATTCCTTGCTGACTTTTCATCAAGCCTCTGGACCTTTTTTTTTTCTTAAACTACTACTACTTACATGTTCAAATGCAAAAAAAAAAAAAGTCTGTTTAAAAATAAAGTGAAGGGTCAAACTCTGACCTTGTCTTCTGTGGGAACTGCACTGATGTGGTGCTTAAGACGATGTTCTGGTCAGCATTCCACAGCAAAATGAGGAGCTTTTTTATTTTGTTTTGACTTTTTTTGAGGCAGCAATAGCTACAGGGTAAAAGACCCACTTATGTCTTGTTTGGAGACTTTAAAACAAACCCTAGTCTTCAGTGACAGTTCTGGGACTTGTATATCACTTCATTTTTGTATTTCTCTTCTAGCTTTTTGTCACTGAAGGTGTTTGCAGGGAAAGAGGATTATTATTATTACTTTTAAAGAGGTCATCTGCTCCTGCTTCATATCTCTCTCTCTCCTGGAATCATTATTTTCTGTTTGTGACATCAAAATTTTTGCTGTGGAAGTGTTTATCATCTCAAAAATAGAAGAACATGACATCATGCAGGAAAATAACAGCAGGAGCTGAGGAACTTTTAAAGGTGCCCTGATTTTTATTTTTTATTTTCTTAAACTCTGATTTGAACTGTGTTACCCTGAATAAATCAATTTGGCAGGCAATAGGCCTCCTACCTACCATGTCCCTTGCTAGCATGTATGACTTCCCAGAAGTTTCGTGTTTCAATATGAGCTGATCAGAAACGGCTTAAGACTTAAACTTCCAAATCGGGGTTAATCATGAAAATGCAACTAGATCCTCTGCCACAGATTCCCTGGCAAAATGCTCCATTGATCGTGACTCCTGCCAAGTTGGGGTAATTCCATCCTCCTGATGCTCCTTTGAAGGACCCAGGGCACATCATGTCTTCCCCTGATGCTCAGTTTAGCTGTGTGGAATAGGGAAGGTTTGGACAAGATGCCATGCTTGGTGTTTCTCCTCCTTCTGGAGATCAGAGACTGGTTACAGCAGGCGTGAAGAAGGTGGACAGGAGACAAAGTTTCTGTGTGTAGGACTGACCAACCTCGTGAGTGGCTGGGTCATCTCTCTGGTCCTCAGACTCAGAACTGAGATGATCACCAGGTTAGAAAAAAGAATCAAATCAAGAACCAATGTGGATTTTGCCTCCCAAGGTAACACAGGGTGCAGTCTATCTTGGAAGATCATCTGGGTGTTTTTCCCTGATGGACTTCTTACTCTGGCATGCTTCTAGGACATTAGGACCCTTTTTGCTACCTTTCTGTCATTCTTTGAGGTGGCTGTTGTGTGCTTTAGTGCTGCACCAAAGATCTTAAGTTTGTCATGGCTTAATGAACTGTTTTGTGGCAAAGCAAAGAAGGGGTGTGGATCCTTCCATTATATGGTTGCCTGTGACCGCTGAAGACTGGATTTAATGACTCAGCAGGCTTCTTCCATTTGCATTACTGCTACTAGTTGTTCAGGCTGAGCTCGTAGGAGAGTCTGGACTGCTGCCCTGACAATGCTTTACTTGCATTCAGGCCTGGGTTGAGAGTAGGACTCTTGTAATGAGCTCTGATCACCGTGAGTTGCCCAGAGGAAGGAGTTGAGGGGAGCAGCTTACTGCCTGAAGTCCACAGTCTTCATTGATGTGAAGCGTTTTGACTTCAAATCCCATACTCTTCTTTTGAATTTGCTTTTTACAGAAAGGCTTTCTCATTCTCATTCTCCGTGCAGCAATGGCATCCCTTTGCATATCACAGTCCTAAACTTGCCTGAGGCCTTTGGATGCTTTAGTCATGAAACAATAGTTCAAGAACCAACAGGAAAGACTTTTGGCAGCCACAGCAATCCTGCAGACTGAGTCCCCTCCTTATTCAGTGTACTGGTTTGCTGCAGAATTTGGCTGAACTTGCTGTGGAACAACTCCTTCACACACGTTTTTCTTCGAGGGTTTTGGAGGCCTCTCTACAGTTCTTCTTTCTTATCTCCACCACCTCACACCTGCTCATCTCTTTGTCATGTCTGTTTCATCGGGGGGGGGGAATGCACAGTCTCTCAGACAGTGGACATGTAGATGCTATGGGAGTAGCATCCTCACCCCACAGACATTTAATGAATCTGCATGGCTGCATTACTGTCCTGGCCAGGAGGCATTGCCCTGGCATGGGAACTGGAGATCAAATGATCAGGGTACACGCAGGAGCTGAGGTAGAGGTACCCAAGCAGCTCTTCAAGGTTTCATCTTGGCTTCACATAGCCAAAGGGTCTGAATGCAGCATTAACCATGACAGACCAGAGGTACCTCCCACACCGCATCCCCAATGTTTTCCGAAACCGAGAGCATGGGGAACCATGGTGCAGGTTTCTCAAGGTAGCTTCATGGAGGGTCTAGAGGAGATGGAAAGATCCATGCTGGTCCCATGGTGATCAGTCCTGCTTGGCTTCTGGAATGAGTTATAAGTAAGGAAGCCACCCCCTGCCTCCCAAAAAAAGAGAAGAAAATATGAGGCAAAATGTAGCCACAGCAATTTTAGAGTTCTGCCTTAGAGAAATCTTGATAGAAAAAGCAGCAACTAAATACACACAGGATAATGGGAAATAGAAGATTTAGAAAATAACGATTGTTATGTGGAGATAAGGAGATCCCGGTAGACGTGATTTAACAATGGGAACTTTATCCTCATCTTTTTATTTAATAGAAAAGCTGATTACATTCTCTTTCATATGAAAAATAAAACAAACAACTGAAAAGGAGGCAATGGTAAATTGTTAGCTGCCTATTTAAAAGCACAGAAGCTGCAAAGAGTTATTCCAAAGGCATTTTCTTTGTCTTGCTCACTAACTCATAACTCAAGTGGAATAGCTAATGAATTTGAGACATTCTGAAACGTGCAAGTGTGTTTCCCAGCATCTCCTGTAATTGATGACTCTACAGGCAGGCGATTAATTTATCAAAATTAGGAATTCTTGATAGGGCTGTTTCACAGTTCCTTTGCTGCTAGAGAGGAAAACAAAGCAATGAATTAAACAAAATGGAGAATTTCTCTAAAAAGATGACTCCCCAGCCAAATAAGATTGAGTCTGTCGTGATAATGGACTTATTTTGTCCTTGGTGAGGAAGTCGGTGAGCTCAGAAGGTAAGCACCATACATAGACACCAGTGCCCAGAAACTCTATGAGCTCTCAATCTAGAGCATTGCTAAACTATCCGTGCCAGGTCTCAGCACTTCCTCCTAAGCCATTCAGCAACACTTTGAAGCACTGACTCAATTTTAAACTTGTTGGCTCACTGATTAAGTGCTGAGGTGTAGTTTCACCAAACACGTGGCTGCAGGTATCAGACATCTGACCAGCTGCCCCCTCTGCAGGTTGGTGTCACCCTCAGGAGGTGCTGGTGGTCATGGTCCCTGCAGCAGCC
Organism: Anarhynchus alexandrinus; assembly: GCA_008711295.1. Lineage (NCBI taxonomy): Eukaryota > Metazoa > Chordata > Aves > Charadriiformes > Charadriidae > Anarhynchus > Anarhynchus alexandrinus. The sequence goes on from VUYV01000550.1 coordinate 157,973, forward strand.
CCTGCCGGGAGACATGATTTTCTCCTCAGCTCCGGCAGAGTGGAAGCCACCAGGCCCGAGGCCACCAAGGAGGGCTGCAGGGCTGTGCCATTTCACAAGCTCCAGCAGCTTGTGAACCACCAGATGCACGTTCACTTACAAAACCTGATGTCTTCATGGATGCTTATCTGGAGCTCAGCACGATGGGCCATTTGGGCACGTTTGGGGCTTTTGAGTGCTCCTACAATGCAAATATTAGATAATAATTCATAAAGGTAAGAATAGGAAAATAAACTAAGTAAAAGCTTGGTTCAAACTCTGTTGAAATCAGCGAGGCCTTTCTTTTGAGTGCATTAGGACTTTAATTTGGCTCTTGAGAAAAAATTATTCTTTCCCATGAAAGAAACACCAAAAGTATGTTTGTTGTTCCTGTGTTCAAGTATGAGACTCTTTCCCTTATTCCTCATCAGTCAACAGCAAGGAGCGAAGAACAGGTCCTACACACTAGGCATTATCGGAGAGATAATGAAATCCAGATGACATTTCAGGAAGAACTTTAAAAGCCATTTTCCTCGGATAAGCTATCATCTGCTCTGTAAGCAAAATTGTTGTGACTATGTTTTTTTTTCCCCTTGGTTTTCATTAACACCACCATTTGCATAAAAAACAAGATTCTTGTTTCTGAAAAGTTCATATTCTCCTGCTGCTTGTTCCCCACCCCCCAAGTTTTCATTCTCTGTTAGCAACCTGATAAATCACTTCCACTAAACTCAATTATGGTATCACCAACACGGCTTTATCGCTTCGGGTGATAAGGAATAAGCAGCAAGCACAGCCACAAAACCTGCAGGAATACAGATTATGTTTCCATGTCATTTGCTCCATTAACAGCTTGTATGGCTTGTTTGAAAAAAAGGAACAAAAAGAAGACATGATAGAAAGAGATTATATTCTTTATGTACCTCAGATGAGTACAGCCAAGGTAATGCATAGATTATGAGCCTCAGGTAGGGCCTTCTGAGACCAATAGAAGGACTTTCATCAGCTTCAGTGAGTTTCAGATAGAACTATGCATTTGGAGTGAAGCAGAGTACCACTGTGTAATCAACACTGACAAAAATTGGAAAGAGAAAAAAAAAAAAAGCAAGTGAGAAGAGAAAAAGTCTGCAGGCAATTTTGCTGACTTGGATATGAAGGTTCACAGCAGACTCCATTGAAGCCGAAATAGATCCGTGTCTAAATGGAAATAAGCAAACCACTACATCTGAATGAGATTTTGCTGATCCTGTCTAATTAACCTGGTACCTGGTTCAGGTACTTTAGTAATTAAACTTTAACTTTAGAAGCTGAATTACTTCCAAATAAGCTGCTGGGATTTACCTTTGGCATGGAGATCAACAGTCGTCTTGTCTTCTACACTACAAGAGCCTGGAGCACCGTTGTGACAGCGGCATTATAGTCCAAGCCACCATCAGAAACAGATTTGAAGAGGAAGAGACCCATATTTAACTACAGTCAAGAAGACCTGTGGAAAAAAAAATATTCAAGAATTTTAACCACCAAAATTTCATCTAATATTTAAATCATTAAGTGTTACAATCAACCTGTGCTGTAAAATAAAATGCACTGTGAGAAAGTTAGGGGAGGAAACTACAGTGATAATGACAGGTTACTGAGAAAGGATAATGTCTGGTGAATAATCACTATCCAAAACATGCTTAAATATTTCTAAAATAGAGACAAATTGCAGCTTGGAAAATATAAGGAGTACCTGTAAGGCAGGAGAGTCTGTCTCAGGAAGGCTGTGAGAGTGATTATGAATAATCTCCTCAACACGACTGCCCAGGGCAATGTTGAATCATAAGAGGGGCATCAAACAGAAGCAGGCACATTGCCGTGCCTCTATGCAGCATGGGCGAGACCTCTTGTGGAGCGAGATGCCCAGTTATGGGGTCCACGCTGCATGGAGGATGAGGAAATACTGGGGAGAGTCCACATGAGGACAGTCAGGGTGACCCTCAGCCTGGAGACCAGGCCTTCCCAGGTGTGAGTTCAGGTAGACAGGCTGGCTTTCTTACCGAGGAGCAAGCTGAGCGGTGACTTTTGTTCTTACACACAAAAAAATCTGTCTGATAAGGGTGGGTAGGTATAAAGTTGCAGACAAGGGGATAACAAGATCCGGCGGGTAGAAATTGAAGTCAGAATGAATTCAACCTTGACACGAGATGTAATTTCCTACTGCTAAAGTTAATGGGATATCAGAGTGCCTGAAGTGGAGAGGAGGTGGGCTCCATCCACGACTACACTAGGCACCTCTGTCAGTTTATGATAACACGTGCCCTTTGCAAAATGTCGCTCTCTTAAAATCAACTGTACGTCATCTGTACAAAGCCATGGAGGGGCAAGTAGGCAAGCAGGAGCAAGCTACAGGGGACCAGGTGCAGAGGGGAAATTGGGGCAGAGGAGATTCTGGCATGGACACATGCATATTACTCGCACTGCTGGGGATGGCTCTGCAGATGAAAATACGATGATGCCCCTGTTGGTTGTCTCCTTGCTCTGCGGGGAGGTGGGGAGTGCTTGGTGGCTGGGTGGTGCTGGCATGTGCTGCTGAGGCCATTAGTGCAACGAACCTCCCTGCATCCAGGCTTCGTGCAGTTGCCCCAGGAGATCTGGGGGGACATTTTTGTCCCGTCGATGTGTGACTACTAGATATGTATCTCAGACGAAGGCAGAAAGAAGAAATTTAACTCCGACTGGGCACAACAAATCCAAACAGGACAGATCATAGCACACCAAGGCATCACTTGGTGCTGGGAGATGGTATCAAGACCTCTTTTACGTTCAGCCCATTACCAGAGATGGAATTAGACCAGAAGAAACCTTTGGGTAACATCTGCTGCTGTCCACCACGCCAAGCACAAGACCACCTGCTAGTGTGGTGTCTGTCCCGCAGGCCCCAGGACATGCTGCCTCCTGCTGTTCATCCCTGGCTGACTGCAGTGCAGCCTCCTCGGCTGCTGGAGCCCAGGCTTTGCCCCTGTCCCCAAGGAGGAGACGGCCAAGGCGATGTGGTGCCCCGGAGGGGTTCAGCGTGGGTTTTCTGGCCTTCGGCTGCCTGAATGCAGAGCAGAAATGCAAAGCTGTTGGTTGAGGACTGAGCTCCTCCGGCTTCCGAGGACTGAGCTCCTCCGGCTTCCTGCTGAGCCTGGCTGCAGCCCTTTAATTAGGGGAAGCTAATTACATTTGACAGAGGAAAAGAGGCTGTCAAGTAGCATGGGAGGAATTCTTTTGGATTCAGCAGAAAACGTTTTAACCTGAGGTGTCCTGTAGGCAGTAGGCGCAGATAGGAAGCCGGCGTGTCTGAGAGAGGGATGCGTTGTCTTTTCAGCAACATTTCCCCTTCGCTGGGGACGTGTCCTGTTTGGACAGTGGCTGAAAGACGGGAGATGAAAGGCTGCTGAGGCTGAGGTTTCATACCAGCCAGAAGCACTCCACCTTCCTGCTGCATCGGGGCTTAGGACATGCAAAACCTCTTGACTTATTTGCTTATCAAAGGATTTAGGCTGAGCTTTCTCGAAGAAGCTGGCACAGGCTGAGAGCACAGCCCAGCCCCGCTGACATCCAGGAGGAACTGGGCTCCTTAGTTCCTGGACCTCTTTGAAAATCCCAAACTTCTTCTCCGCTCCTGCCCCTGGGGGGCTGGGACCGGCTCGGGGTGGTTGCTTGTGACTTATTTCATAATGTAGTTAAATAATGGCGGTGTGGCAGAACTTAAACTCGCTAAACTCCAACGACTAGGGTAATGTGGAGTTTGAAGAGCTGGCGATCGCAAATGGTTAACTAACAAGTGTTTACAGCGCTTCATGATAGTTGCTGGCACTAAGACAAGGGCAGTAAAAAGTGGATTAGATGAAGATAAATGTGAGACACAGGCAGAAACAAGTACTCCAGCAGATGTGTGTGGAAATTAATGGGGTGGTGATAATAACAAATTCTGATTCGCCACACAGTAAATGTGTCTCTTGATAATCGGTTTCCAGTAGTATACCAACCGGGCATGCAGGAGACGGAAACCTAAATGAGGTGACATCTCCACGTTGCCGATGCATTGGATAGACACTGACGAGCTCAAAAAAGATAGCTTGAGAAGTCGAGTTTGCTTGGTCCCCTGCAGCCTCCCCCCATCAAGATTTTATTTTCTGGATCAGTGACCCAGTCTCTTGATAAATAAATCCACAGGGCTACCAGGAAAAGGTATCTCCCAACTCGAGCATAAGGCTGGTTGGTGGTCAGGAGATCTTGGTCACGTTCCAACTGCTGTTGCAGATATCCTGTCTGATGCGGGGCGGGGGGGGTCACTGCCGACCCCACATGTCTGCTCATCCACCGAACTGGGATGCAAAAGCTCCCACACAGCACAATACTTTGCCAGATGTGCTGTTGAACTTCATGTGTTTATGTTTGTGAAGAGAACATAGGATGAAAGGCATTGCAGAAATGCAAGATATGATTTGTTATGATTTAAAAGCCATTCTGGTTTAGCAGTGCTACTTTCAAATATTTGCACCCTGCAGGCATTTCCAGATAAGGACTCAAGCCCAACTTTCCTTTTCCGTTCCCATTTTTTAAAGAAGCAGAGTGGTTTCCCAACTCTTTGGAAATGGAAACGGGTCTTTGAGCTTGCCCGCTGAAGCCTGTGTGACCACAGGGACCCAGGCTGTGGCTCCACAGACATGGAAGCATGAAAAGCAGTCCCTGCGCTCGCCTCTCTCCCCCTGTACCTACAGACGCGCTTCCTCCCCCGGCTTCATCCCGCACATCCATCCTTGCGGATGAATGCAATGAAGGTAGCGCACACCCGGCCGGGGCTTCAGCTGCGTCCATTCCCTGGTGCCTGGGAAGAACCAGGAGAGAGGGACAAGTGGCATGGGAAGTCGAGGGGAGGGGGACTGTTTTGTGGTTCCCAGGCTAGAAGCACCAGCTGCGTTCCTGGAGTGCAGTGTCAGGGTGTAGATCTGCAGTGCAATTTTCTTGGCAGGGAAATAATTCGGAAGAGTCCCATTTCTCCATCCTCTGCATCACAGTTTGCTGCTGCCTGAATTGTGCGGGTAACACTGGGGGGCAGGTCTGTCCGCCTTGGGAAGCTCCAACTCAACAACAGCAAATGGAGGTTTTCCTTTGCTTGCTTTGCTTTGGGGAAGGGTTGTGGCGTTTTTTCAACTGAGGTCATTTTGGTGAAGCTGTTCACAAAGCAGTGCTCTAAACACGTTTCCCAGTGCAGTGGAGGTTGGAGAGGTGAAATTCAACTTGCAAAGGACCTGACCGGCCAAGCTGGGACTGCCCTGGTGCCAATGTCACCAATGTGTGTGGAGCTTAGTCTGTAGCAGGGAAGGGAGGGGAGGAGGATGGGAAGCCCTGAGGCTGGCATCACCACGGGGGTAACTGTACGAAGGACCCATCTCGTCACTGGTATTTTGGTATTTCTGCCCAGGTGCCTGGAGTGAGGTTGAGTGAGGCTGAGAACAAATCCTGCAGGACTGCTCTGAGCACCTGATAAAATCCAGTAATTTGAAAAAGTGGGGCTACTAAAGACAAAGCAAATGGAATTTATAGATTTCTATGTTACATCTGAAAATAAATATGACATTTTGGACTCCTGGACAAGACAGCAAATGCCTCCCTGCTCGAAGGAAGGTTTTCTCTGCTGATCCCCCCGGCCGTGTGTGATGGCGCTGCTCAGATACTCTGTCCCCCAGACCCTCTTTATCGGCCTCCCCGTGTTCAGCCACATCAGTCCTGGGCTCCTTTGCCTCAGGCTCGGGCAGCGAGGGGTCGGCAGCTGAGCACAGCAGCAAAAGCCCCCCAAAAGCAGCGAGCGGGGACCTGCTGGCTTCAGACTGCCTACTGTTTAGCCCAACCGAACGCGCCTAATTTCTCAGTCACCGCTTCTTGCGCACATGACCTGTTAAAAGGATTAAATTAAAAGAATTCCCAGAGCTAATCTAGTGATGATATGATGAGAGACAGGAGCTCAAGCGTATCCCAGAGGTGGCTGATCGGGTTTCCTAGGATGTATTATTTATGGGGCCATCTGCTTGAGACAAGTATTGAAGTCTGAAGGGGAGGGGGATTTTGATGGAATTCGCTCGTTTAACTGGGACGGGG
>VUYV01000550.1:165617-197809 GCA_008711295.1 Anarhynchus alexandrinus
CCAAGCCACTGGAGTCCCTTTTTGTTCCCATTGCTGTAAGACTGATACCAGTGGCAGATTTGTCTCTCCTTCTCCCAGCCCAAACGCCTCAGGAGGACTGGATTTCCGTCCTGAAACTGCTCTGGTTGGCAGCTCTGCACCTGCGGCAGTGAAATGACTCACTTACTAGGGACAAGACCTTTGGGCAGGACAGAGGATCAGGGATTTTAAAGCCCTTGCAGGACAAAATACTGGAGGGGCTGGCATCAAATGGCTTTTGAGCATGTGTCTCTGCAGAGGCTTCTTAATTTTCCAGGAAATCAGGCAGAATAGTCACTAGAGCTTCTTAAGGAATACCTATGAGCAAGTGGCATCGTGCCTCACTATGTGTTTGTACAGCCATTATCACAAAGCGTTTGGCTGCTGCCACCCCACAATGAAATCAGGGATGAAATCCAGTCTTCCTGATGTTACCATCATTAGCTGCCACCATGGCTACACTACCACTTTGGGTGGCAAAGCTTCCCAAGTCTCCTCTTTTGCTTGGGATAATGTTCTCCAGGTGGCTGGAACAATCTCACCCCTTGCTGCTGTTCAAAGGAGAGCCCTGTCGCTCAGGTTCAGCTGCCCATTTCCACGTCCTCCCTGGTCCTATGCCATACGCTTGTTGGGTGCATCACTACGCTGGGCTCACAAAGCCATCTAGGAGAGCAGCCCACCTCCATTGTTCCTGTTAGTCATCAGCTGGATTATTCTTCTGCCAGTTTAGTGAGCTAAACTGGGTGAAGAGACGCGCTGTTGGAGCCAGGGTGACATAAGCAGGGAGAGCAGATCCTGGAAGGGATGAAAGGAGAAGAGAGGATGTTCATGGTGGTGAGCCATCAGGGTGGCTCAGTCTTATCTAACTTGGTCTTCATTCCTGCCTGATGCCCTCCCGTCCGCTGTGCTGCGGCTCATTCAGTCAGTGACAGGGTGGATCAGGAGATCAGGTGAAGTGATGGGGAGGTTGTTTCTCTTTTTTCCCTTGGGGTACTTGCAGCCAAAGCCACTTTCCTAATCTGGATCACTGCATGGCNACCCCTTGCTGCTGTCGCTCAAGTTCAGCTGCCCATTTCCACATCCTCCCTGGTCCTATGCCATACGCTTGTTGGGTGCATCACTGTGCTGGGTGTACAAAGCCATCGGCCCACCTCCATTGTTCCTGTTAGTCTTCAACTGGATTATTCTTCTGTCAGTTTAGTGAGCTGAACTGTCTGGGTGAAGAGACGTGCTGTTGGAGCTAGGGTGACATAAGCAGGGAGAGCAGATCCTGTAAGGGATGAAAGGAGAAGAGAGGATGTTCATGGTGATGAGCCATCAGGGTGGCTCAGTCTTATCTAACTTGGTCTTCAACACTGCCTGGTGCCTTCCCATCTGCTGTGCTGCGGCTCATTCAGTCAGTGACAGGGTGGATCAGGAGATCAGGTGAAGTGATGGGGAGGTTGTTTCTCTTTTTTCCCTTGGGGTACTTGCAGCCAAAGCCACTTTCCTAATCTGGATCGCTGCATGGCTGTATGAAGAGCTGTGTGGGCAGACACAGCAGAGCGGGAAGAGGCAGGGCAAGAATCGCTTAACCCATCTCTGCTGTTAAAAAAATGTCCACTGCATCGAAGCCTCAGGGACCAGACTAAATTTTAGTCTTCTAAGAGGGTAGAACTCTTCAAGGAAGAGCTGATGTTTCCTGTGGAGTCAATTAAGAACAAAAAGAAGCTTATGGAGGCTTCCAGGTCCTGTTCCTTTAGGTTTAGATGCCTACACTAGGCAGATTGGGTTTTGCACAGTAAACAGAAAGCCACAGTAGTGGTATTTTTGACGTGTGCACGATCATGTTACTTCCAAGTGGTGGCAGTAAATACAGCCTTGCTTCTCAGTAATCCTATATGAATGTAGATGTGTGGCTGGTTGGCCTTAGGTGAGCCCTGTGTGGAGTATCCGAGCCCTTATGGACTGCATNCCTGATTATGGACTATAAGAAAGGCGGCTGTGTACAAAATCAGAAATCCTTTTATGCAAAGTTTTCGCTTGGCTGAAATTGCCGTTTCTGTATTGTGGAAGGTTTCTCCCAGAGTTGCTGCCTGTCTGTGTTTTATCCGGGCAGGCAGGGAGTTAGGTTTCTCTCTGAAATGCGACTTGTGATAACGATCCACACGCCAAATGTTCAGGCAGGGAACTTCACGGAAGGAGCCTGGATCAGGCCATATGCCAGGATTGTTCTCACTCGTGAGCTTCACTGCGGTGTCTCCGATGTAGCTGCCCCCCACAAGCTGACCCACCACACCCCTGGTCATGGCATGCTGAGATGCCGCCAGGCCCTTCTGTCTGGGGGACAATCCCGTGGGACGCGGTGGCCGTGAGGAGAGAGCACCAAAGCTCTGCCACAAGTGGCCTTCAGGCACATCAGCACAACCAGTTATCCGTGAGGGCCTACGGCGAAGGGCTGGGTGTCCTCAGCATGCCCTGCTCTGTGGGGCCCGGACAGTAAGGGTCAGGGGGCTACCAGTCAGGTACATACAGCAGAGGAGAGTCGCATGAAGCCCCAGCTGTGGGGCCACACAGGAGCGTCTCTGTGCGTGCTGCCGTGAGGTACCACGAGGGTGACCTCTTGGCTCATGCTTCAGTCTCTAAAGACCCAGCAAGGTGTGTGCAGTGCAGACCAGACACAAACCCGCATGAAGATTATTAGCGCTTTGGGGACACGAACTATCTTCTTGTTGCAAAAATCTGAGCTAGCAAGATGATAAAAAACAACCAAGCCACTGGAGTCCCTTTTTGTTCCCATTGCTGTAAGACTGATACCAGTGGCAGATTTGTCTCTCCTTCTCCCGGCCCAAAAGCCTCAGGAGGACTGGATTTCCGTCCTGAAACTGCTCTGGTTGGCAGCTCTGCACCTGCGGCAGTGAAATGACTCACTTACTAGGGACAAGACCTTTGGGCAGGACAGAGGATCAGGGATTTTAAAGCCCTTGCAGGACAAAATACTGGAGGGGCTGGCATCAAGTGGCTTTTGAGCATGTGTCTCTGCAGAGGCTTCTTAATTTTCCAGGAAACCAGGCAGAAAAGTCACGAGAGCTTCTTAAGGAATACCTATGAGCAAGTGGCATCGTGCCTCACTATGTGTTTGTACACCCATTATCACAAAGCGTTTGGCTGCTGCCACCCCACAGTTAAATCAGGGATGAAATCCAGTCTTCCTGATGTTACCATCATTAGCTGCCACCATGGCTACACTACCACTTTGGGTGGCAAAGCTTCCCAAGTCTCCTCTTTTGCTTGGGATAATGTTCTCCAGGTGGCTGGAACAATCTCACCCCTTGCTGCTGTCGCTCAAGTTCAGCTGCCCATTTCCACATCCTCCCTATTTCCACGTCCTCCCTNTTGGGTGCATCACTACGCTGGGCTCACAAAGCCATCTAGGAGAGCAGCCCACCTCCATTGTTCCTGTTAGTCATCAGCTGGATTATTCTTCTGCCAGTTTAGTGAGCTAAACTGGGTGAAGAGACGCGCTGTTGGAGCCAGGGTGACATAAGCAGGGAGAGCAGATCCTGGAAGGGATGAAAGGAGAAGAGAGGATGTTCATGGTGGTGAGCCATCAGGGTGGCTCAGTCTTATCTAACTTGGTCTTCATTCCTGCCTGATGCCCTCCCGTCCGCTGTGCTGCGGCTCATTCAGTCAGTGACAGGGTGGATCAGGAGATCAGGTGAAGTGATGGGGAGGTTGTTTCTCTTTTTTCCCTTGGGGTACTTGCAGCCAAAGCCACTTTCCTAATCTGGATCGCTGCATGGCTGTATGAAGAGCTGTGTGGGCAGACACAGCAGAGCGGGAAGAGGCAGGGCAAGAATCGCTTAACCCATCTCTGCTGTTAAAAAAATGTCCACTGCATCGAAGCCTCAGGGACCAGACTAAATTTTAGTCTTCTAAGAGGGTAGAACTCTTCAAGGAAGAGCTGATGTTTCCTGTGGAGTCAATTAAGAACAAAAAGAAGCTTATGGAGGCTTCCAGGTCCTGTTCCTTTAGGTTTAGATGCCTACACTAGGCAGATTGGGTTTTGCACAGTAAACAGAAAGCCACAGTAGTGGTATTTTTGACGTGTGCACGATCATGTTACTTCCAAGTGGTGGCAGTAAATACAGCCTTGCTTCTCAGTAATCCTATATGAATGTAGATGTGTGGCTGGTTGGCCTTAGGTGAGCCCTGTGTGGAGTATCCGAGCCCTTATGGACTGCATACAGCTGCTTCACCACTGTATGTCCAGATACGTGCCATGAACACAAACATTCACCCCCACGAGGCCAGACATTCTGAGGTATGATCCAATGGGTACATTAATTTCCACTGAATGCCTGGATATTTATCTTGTCTTAGCTGTTCTGGCACTAAAAATACATAATGTGTCTCCAAAATACAGCTGTAACTGCATCAAAAGTTTCTTTGAACTGATTGTGATTTCCTTGGGCTGTCTGCAGTGGTACCGGGATGTCCCACTGACAACCAGACCTTTTCAGTACGCAGATGCCATGCTTGTTGTCTTTCCCTGACTAGTTACAGATTCAGAGAAACATTATTTTGATATTACTGATGTCCATTCTGTTTACTCCTCCTGTATTATCCATAACAAGAGGCAAAAAAAAAAAAAAAAAAAAAGACTGTGCCTGGAGTAAAACACAGTTTTGCTGCTGCAGCCTTGCCAGGTTTTGAGCAGGGCCGGCATTTACCAGGAGCATGGGATGCAGCCTTGGTTCCCGCAGCAAGGTGAGCCTGCCGGTCCTGCCTCCTCCCTCCGTCCCTCCTGCTGACCCTCGGTGTGCCATCCCTCCTTGCACCTCCTGGGTGCTGGGTTTCAGCCCTGCTGCACCGTCGGATGCTGGCTCCCAACACCTGCAAGAAATTAAAGAGCACTCCTGGGTGCCGGTCACTCCTCGTGCAGCCGACACAAAAGCCCAAATTCCTTTCACATGAGAACACGGGTACATCTGCTTGCAATCATCTTTCTCCGGGCAGCCGGCCTGATTAAGCAGAAATGTGATTCTCCACACTTGGTCTGGGAAGCGCTCGGCGGATGCGAGCAGCCGAGGGGTTGGGATTCGGGAGAGGCAGAATAAACGCGCCTTTCACGCCCGGCATCCCCGGCAGTCCCGTGGCTCCCGCGCTCGCAGCCTCCGTCGCTTCTTGCCCTGCCTGCAGGAGGCAAGGCACGCTGAAATAAAGAGAAACTTGTTCTGTGGCAGGACAGGTCATTTCTTCTGGCCAGGCATTTGGGAAGGAGACAGGAAGCGTATTATTTTAAAGGTAAACCGATAAAATATTTGTTTGCTGGAGGAAGGGGAGGAATGTCGAAAAAACATGCCAGCGTTCGTTAGAAAAAAAATATTGTGGCGTCTTACCCCTGCCCTGACAACAACTGCGGGGTGTTGTAAAGAAATGTTTTAGCCTTCAGCAGTCTGTAGCCTCATGCAGGGTGTTTTTCTTGCTGGAAGGCTGCTCTTTGTCCGTCTGTGCACGCGCCTGTGTGTGTGTGTGTGTGCACGCACGGGGGTGTGAGTGCACACTCCGCAGCGGAGGAAACGGCTGAAAATATAGAGAGTAAAGGACAGCGAGTGGACACAGAGGAATATTAGCAAAGTCTCCGGTAACGCTATTGTTTGTTTCTTAATATTTTCTTTGTTGCAGCTGACCATTGTGGAAACGGCTAAAAATCACTAATGAAGGTTGCGGTTTGTAGCACAGATGCATTATGGTGTACGTACTTTTGTAGATTTGTCAGATTCCATTTCCAAACATGCCTTTCATGCTGCTACACAGCAGGACCGAAAAAAGTAGTTTATAGTTGCAATTAAGAATGCCGTATTTGGGGGATAAAAAGAAAGTACTTTTAACAAAAGCAAGCTTGACGATTCTGTAGCTCAGCTTCACTGTGATCCCTGAAAGCGAGCTGTAGCCGCAGTACACTTTTAATCCTCAAATCTGTTAATCAGTTAATATGTCCGTAAAGGCTAGTTTGTCCCCCCCACCCTCCCACGACTTTTTTTTTTTTACCAGCTCATAGTCCAGATAGCCTGAGGACTTAAACTAGGGCTGCAGAAGGTACTTTGCCCACACAGGGATGGAGTTGTAGCCACAGCGCCCTCAGGGCAGGCGTGTCCCAGCCCAGCCGCCGCATCCCTCCCGTTGGACTGATAAAAATGGTCACAAGTGACAATTCGCCACATCCCTGACCGACGCAGCCCCAGCCCGGCAGGAAAATGCTGTGCTGGCAGACCGGTTGGGCAGGGGGACTCCATCAAGGCAGCCTGCTTTGTGTTTGCTGTTTGGAGGCACGCGGTTAAATCAGGCACGGATTTCTTCTAAACTCTTTGAACCGAACTCTTAGCAAGACCTGCCAAGGTCTTTTTTTTTAGGGCAAGCTCTAATCTTGGCCTCAGACAAAGGCCGAATAGAGAGGAGAGCTCTCCTGAATAAGTCTGACTCTGGGCATTTTTAGGAATCTAGCTGGTTTGGGGAAGTTCTTAATATAAGGGTAGGGTGGAAGAACATTGTCCCTTAACAAGCGCAGGGACAGACACTGTTTTAACAAAATGTGGCGTGCAGGGGTCTATTCACTTGTATGCAGGTTTGAACATTGCGGTTTATCATCTACGCTCACATAGACATGCAGAACTTTCACTGACGGTAGAATAACCTATGCTAGTGCATGAAAATTCAAAGGGAAACATTTGTCATTAAAAAGCAATAGGAAAAAAAACACATTTATTTAGCACAGGCTGACATACAGAAGTGTTTGCACGCTGTGTTTGGCTTACTATAGGCAAGACTTAACGATGTACAGAAGGGTTGTCTGAAAGAAACTGTGCGGGGTCTGATATTTTCTGGGGCTTCTCTCCTGAATGTTCATTTGGATGTTGCAACACACTGACACTGTGTAGTAAATCCATTTGGGTATTATTTAGAGGTCTCATGCTCAATGTCTTTTTTTTTTTTAATACGGCTTCATTCCCTGTGAATGCTAATGCGGATATATGGAGATGAGCAGCTCTCCGATGATAGACACAGATGGGATGCCTTTCAGGCTGTGTCAACGGCCTCTGCAAATGCTGAGCGCCGAGTGTGGTTACTGAGAAGAGATGCTGAAGCCTTTGGAACCGAACAGTTAACAGAGCGCGGATCAAACCTGGATTTTCAGTTATAGGAGGGATAAGCCCTTATGTCAGTCCGTCCCTGTGGCAGTCAGCCAGTGTGATGGTTGGGTCTCAGTGCGGCGATGGGAAAAGGCACATCTTCGTCACTCTGCTTTGTGAGGGCTGTGCTTGTAGAGAATGTTCTTACCACTGGGCACGCAGCTTTCATCCTCAGCAGGAGGCACAAGCACAAGTCTTTTGACTTCTGGGAGTAAATGTAATTTGTCAGGGCCTTGCAGAATTGGGTCCCCCTCTTGCCCCTTGGTCTTTCTGATCGGTTACGCTACCACCCTTTGCCTGCTCTGCTGTTTACCTGCAGCCCCTCTGCCCCTTGTAGCTCTGTCATCAGACGTCGTCCTTTTTCAGGTATTGCCTTAAGCCACTGCCATGCAGTTGATGGGAAAATGGTAACGGTCAAGTTGAAGGAAAGTCAGCTTCAGCTGACAGTTTTGTATAAATTTGGAGCAATCAGTTTCACTGGGGATTTGTAAACGTACAAACTCTGTGCTACCACCTGTCTTTTCCTTTCTTTCGCATCTGAGAGAGATGTATTGGTTTTAAGGCTAGAAGACATCACTCTGTGGTGGCCACCTGCATAATTCAGAACCTCTGACATCCCTGTTTACACTCGTGTTTCAGGATCGAGAAGAGTACTTGTGACAGTGACTGTCTTTTAGCAATTAAAAAAAAATCTGCCCTTGATTAAGAAAGATCCATAGTCCAAGACAATCCTTCTTAAGTGTTGTCTGAGAAAAATGTCTTATAGCCTCCACAGGCTTGTTAACACCCATCTGATATTTTTCCCCTGGAGTTAGACTCTGAGCCCATTACACATCCAGTTAGGTTATAAGCACTCCAGAAGCAAGGTTGCTTCCCTATCTGCACATACATCGCCCGTGCACAGAATTCAAATATTAGTAAACAAAATATACATGTTTCACAACTGTAATTGTTCTTGTCACAAACTCAGCCTCAGATCATTTGGGATAATTTATTCCTGAAGCTCCTCATATAGTCTGGGAAGGGAAAAGGCGGATACATTTTCCAATATACTGCTATGCAGAGTGTGCTTAGATCTTTGAATAATATTCCTGATTTGTATTGTTTATTTACATATAAGAGTTTAGTTTTCTGTGTGTGAGAGCTTATTTTAATTGAAAGTATGTGATGTTTACGTGGAAACCAGAGATGAATGTGGGATAGAAACCTCTGATGAAATAAGAGGAGGTGGAATTTGCCCGTAACGAAACCAAAATGAAGGTATTCTGTCAGCCTTTGTTTCACTTTGTTTCTTTTTTAGCCTAGCCTGGAGTTGTCTGTGCGCTTGCAGGGAAATCAATCTGCGCCTCGGGCAGCAGGGTCTCTCCCTGGCTAGGGGAGACTGATTGATTGTTTCACATATTGAGACCGTAGGTTTGATGAGAACCGCATAGGAATGGTGACAGCAGTGGAGATTTGAGGGTTTTGGCTTCTTTACTAAACTATATACCTTACAACATATGCTCCTTTTTCAGATAAAAAGAAAAAGCGCTCTCTCTGCTGTGTCTCTCTCCTCTCTCTGCTGTGCAGTTCTCTCCTTCCTCTGCAAATATTTAGTATGGTTTGTTTTAAGCACAGAATAAATTAATAAGGCGTGTGAGACTACTACTGTGGAAAAGCTTTTCCATAAGCATATTTAGTGGCTTCATAATGATTGAGAGATTTGGTTGTATTAGTATTGGGGTGGGTTTTTTTTTTTTATTTTTTCTTTAGTGTAGCGCTATTTCTCATGAAATGGGAAATCCAAGCCCCGCAACAAAAATTTCATGTGGAATGATCAAAGGTAAAGCGTTGACTTTGCTAAACCCAAGGGCAAGTGTTGCATTTGAATCAGGGTTATTCTTGCCCACGTGCCTAAAAGTTGTTCAGCAGCGGGCCAGGTTAGGCCTCTGAAAAATGTGCTCCCACATCGGGTACTGCCTGCTTCAAAGTATGACTGATCTCTTCACTGGGAAAAGTCACCAAGCCTCCTATCTTACTGTGTCTGATTAGTAAGTGATTATCAACAACAAAGTTATACTGCATGCCACATGCTGTCCCTGCATCTGTATTAATCGGCATGAAAAGTAAAAGTTTAAATGACCATCTTTAAGACGATGTTCCTAACGCAGTTATAACTTGAGTGAAAATAAATAATCTTATGCTACTGCACAGCCTCTCCTGCTCTATCATATAGTCATTACTGTGCTCGTGCTGTTTCTGTGGTGTACAAGAAGTCCTCAAAAGTTTGCCTGCATGTTTACTCTCTCGTATGGCTAAACACTAACCTGGACATGCACGGAAGAAAAAGAGCTCAGTGTCACCAGAGCACCACTGTGCAATTACCCTGCTCAGGTCCTCCCCAGCTCCAAATAATGTTCAGCTAATACGTATTAGACTTATAGCCACTGCATCGTTACTAATAATTACCAGGTGAAAACATCTTTCCATTGTGGCCATTAGGTGGTAACATTACTTAATAGAATGGCGGTCACCATGCTTTGCTTAGGAAGAGTGCTACAGCTCTGCCATGCAGGGTGTGAAGGCACATTAAACCAGAAAAATAGTTTTTAAAGCAAAAATCAACTGCAGTTTCATGGAAGAGGCCATTTTCATTTAAAAAAAAAAAAAAAAAAANCCCAAAGGTTTATAGTAGCAGATCTTGAGAAAGGAGGAGGTAAAATACTTTTGTTGTGGTTTTGGTAGCAGTACGCGATTAAATTGCTCACCCCACCTTGAAGAATTGCAGCCTCAGAAGCAGGTTAGCTTTCTGGTTAAGCAGTATATCTGGTCTGGCCCAAAACTGAGTGATCTGGCCCAAAATAAGGTTGTCTTGCCCACTAGGACATTTTTGATGGTGAGGAAACAACATGCTGGAGGTGGATGGCAGCGTATTATGTGTCCAGTTCTGGGCTGCCCAGTTCAAGAAAGACAAGGAACTGCTGGAGAGAGTCCAGTGGAAGGCTACGAAGATGATCCAGGGGACTGGAGCATCTCTCTTATGAGGAAAGGCTGAGAGACCTGGGGCTGTTTAGCCTGGGGAAGAGAAGACAGAGGGGATCTCATCAATGCTTGTAAATACCTAAAGGGCGGGTGTAGAGAAGATGGGACCAGACTCTTTTCAGTGGAGCCTGGTGACAGGACAAGGGGCAACGGGCACAAACTGGAACATGGGAAATTCCATCTGAAGATGAGGAAAAACTTCTTTACCTTGAGGGTGGCAGAGCACTGGAACAGGCTGCACAGAGAGGTTGTGGAGTCTCCATCTCTGGAGATATTCAAAACCTGCCTGGATGTGTTCCTGTCCAACCTGCTCTAGGAGAACCTGCTTTGGTAGGGGGGTTGGACTAGTTGATCTCTGATTGCCCCTTCCAACCCTGATCATTCTGTGATTCTGTGACTGTATTAGCTCCTCCATGCTTCAGCCATCCCCAGTGGCAGCAGCTCCAAGGTGTAAAAGCAATTATGCCAATGCCCAGAGGAGCTAGCAGGGACTTCAGAAGCCTGTCTACTTCAACAAGTGTGGGCCGGTTCTTCTTCTTGGATGAAGGGGAGCCAGTTTGAGTTGAGAAGTCATACAGCCCTATTAGCACAGACAGAGCTAATGGACCCTGCTGTGAGCTGGATGAGGCCACCCGTGCTGGGCTTTGGGATCAGAGCCCTGCGGTGTTCCTCTCCACCACCCACTGAACACAAGCTCAGGAGAGCAAAGAGCTGGGGACGAAACGCTTGCCTTTCCGGGGGAGCCACCTTTCTGTGCGACAGCGTTTTGTGAGACCCAGGCATAGCAGGAGCAGACTGGGATTTAATCTTTCTGAGATAAATGGGATTCCATAGGGTTCTTATGATTAAAAATACATGTGTGCATAAAAGCTTGCAGGACGGACGCCTAAATGATCGCAACAGGCAAAAAAAAAAAAAAATCTCCCCTCAAATTTCCGTACCCCGCAGCCGTTTTACTGCCAGGCTGGCACATGCGTCCTTTGAAGTCACTGGCATCCAGAGCCCAGTGGGGCTTCGCACGGGAAGATTAAAGATGTCACAATCTCTTACTCGGCAGCAGCACGGAGAGACTACAGAAAGTGCCTTCTCCTGGAAACGAACCGAACGGTGAATCAGAAGGGTAATCCAACATCAGAGGAGCAGAAGCATGGGCTCAGGCAGGGCATCGGTGACACTGGAAAGTACAGCTATAAGGCAGAGCCGGCGAGAGCGGCCACAAAGCAGATCAAGAGAGGTGTAAGGTCACACGTGATAACGTCAGGAAGACGAGTGAGGTTTCTGCTCCGATAACCTGAGAATCCTGCTCCGAGCTGGGACGCGCTGCCTGTTATTAAAGCTCCCAAAGGCCCGTGTTCGACGCAAGGAACGATCAATCGCCCGCCCTCCGCTGCCGATGACTTTGCCGTGTTTTGACTTTTCAGGCAGACATTTTGCGTGCCGGGGGCCTGCCTCAGGCAGGCTGGTGGTGCTGCTGAAGATTTCGGCTCCTGTGATTCCTACCTGCCTGAGAAGGCAGGCGGGGGAAAGCAGGTCGGTTGGTTTATGCTAAAAACGCCCGGCAGGCTTCAGGTCATGTTCCAGCTCCCGCGCTTTGAAACGGGGGCTTCAAACAGAGCGAGGGGCGGCAGCAGCTCTCTGGGATGTGCCCCTTTTTCCTTCCCCATGAAAATGCACCCACTTTGCCCTATTTCAAATGGGGGGGAAAAAAAAAAGTAAGGGATTTAAAGCACATGCTCAGCAAGTGTGCACTGTGTCCCTGCAGGTCCCTGAGGCTTATGTCCATGCTGGTGGGGCTGCAGTGGAGATGTGCAGGGCTCACCCTGCCTCCCAGGGCTGCTGGAGCGGAGGGGACCGAGGCGCAGGAAGGAAACCTTAGGTAGAGCTAACCCGTCACTCTCTCAAACCCTTTGCTCCTCAGCAAGCAAACTTGTTCTGCTAGTAAATGTCCCTATGCAGGCAGAAATCCACCCTGGAGCATGCCCAAATTTAACAGGCAGGCGAGTCATCGCCAAGGGGTCATGAAGACACCAATTTGGCCTGCAAGGACCAGTTTTAGGCATCGCTAAAGCCTCAGACACAACACAGGAGGAGGAAGCGATCTGGCCGGGGCACTCAGGTGGGATGGGATCAGCGTGGACTCAGATTGCTCCTCTCTCCGCAGTGACCTGACCCCCAGCTATTCCTTGGGGTGGGTTAGACATACTACCACCCTCCAGCAAAATGGAGAAGTACTGTTTCACCAGTTTCACACTGGTCATGCTCTCCCACCACCTTCTCACTTGGCCCCAGCTCTTGCAAACCACCTACCTGAGCCATCACAGCTGAAGATAACTAGCCCAGCAAAAGTAAAGTGGGTCTGCTGTTTTAGCAAACTGAATTGGCTCCAAAAAGTCCTAGATCCAGTGCTGGTAAGAGAGGGGAAGATGAGGCAGCAGGGGGCAGAGAGACTTCCCCATCTTGGTGGTAGCAAGCCACCACATTGACTTAAGTTCTTAAAGGTAAGGCAGCTGCCTCAAGAAGCACAACCTGGTTTCCAGCCATCCTCCAGTTTGTGCTGGATTTGTCATGGAATCACGGAATCACGGAATTTTCAGAGTTGGAAGGGACCTCTAGAGATCATCTAGTCCAACTCCCCTGCCAAAGCAGGATTGCCCAGAGCACATTACTCAGGACTGTATCCAGGGGGGTCTTGAAAGTCTCCAGAGAAGGGGACTCCACAACCTCCCTGGGCAGCCAGTGCCAGTGCTCTGTCACCGGGTCATCATCCTCTGTCATCAGGTACTGAACTCTGCATTGGAAAGACCATCTCCTCTGGTGATGCTCTTTACAAAGGAAGACAGACACTGTTCTGCAGAGGGGTTTAGGTTTGCAGGAGGCGATGGGAGGCATCTTCCTTCAGCCTTGATGAAGGTCCCCAAGTGTCTAAAGATGGCTGGGCTTGCAAGAAACTCCTCTTCTCGCAGCTTCCCCTGGCCTTGCAGTTGCTGACGTGCTGGTGCTGTGTCCCCAGACCAGCTTTCTGGTGAAGCAGAAGGGAGGAAATAATGCTCTCGTGATGAGGATTTGGTCGGGGGCCTGGGAACATGGGGAAACCGTGGCAGCGGGGACAGGGCAGCTGGCGGTGGTATGGGACACTCTTCAGGGAAGGGCCTGATCACCATGAATAGTGCATGGTCACTGATGACATGATGTAGCACAAGGTCAAATAGCTTTTTTTATTATATGTATAACAGCCACCCCGTGAGTAAACCCAGAGTTTCGGGGAAAGAACAGAAATGTGTACAAACCATTACAACAGCAGTAATGTGTGGGAAGAG
The DNA here is from genome assembly GCA_008711295.1 of Anarhynchus alexandrinus. Lineage (NCBI taxonomy): Eukaryota > Metazoa > Chordata > Aves > Charadriiformes > Charadriidae > Anarhynchus > Anarhynchus alexandrinus. Next base: position 179,146 of record VUYV01000550.1, read on the forward strand.
GGATGCTAAAACCAAATTGCTAAATTTAAGATTTTTAAGACTTTACATTTACTACTTTGAGCGGTTGCAGCCTGTTTGTTGGGTAGAGGTTTTTTTTGTTGGCTTTTGGTGGTTTTTTTTAAAGAGTTCGCGTGCATTCTGGATGTGAATAATAAAATAAGGGAATGAAAACAGGTCAAAAATAGCTCAGAAATAAGAGTTCAGGAAAAAAGTTTTGAAGCATAAAAAGAAGAGTCCCGAGAGACAGCAGTAAAAGAAAGAATGATTCGAGTGAAATCAGGCTGTGGTAAAAAGACATGCTGTAATGTACTACAGTCCCTCTCCATCCCCCTTCCTGCCAAATCTGACTCAGACTTGCCAGATGCTTCCAGGTTTATCCTAAAAAAATATACTGGAGGCAGTGGAACAGAAAAAGGAGAAGGATTTCTTCGAGAGAGAATTTTTTGTATCCCTCTGCAGAAAGGAAGCAGCCTTGATGAGATAACATTGCTGAACTAATGCTTCTCACTGTGCTTATCACGAAAGCAATAAGGTTAATTCTGTAGTGAGAACAGCAAAGTACTGTCATTTGGTGAAGGGAGGAGGACGGACAGACCAAGAGTCACCATTTCTTATCTGACAGCATCAGCCAGAAGCTGCAAAAAATATCAGCAGTAGCCAAGCACGGGGAGGGGGGGGAAAGACAGACTGTATTTAAAGCTATTTTGTATGGAAAATATAAGCACTAATAATTATTAATAACATGGACTGAAGTAATAGTGCGACCAGTTGGGACACAATGGATGAAATGTGTCACAAACCACGCATCGAGACCAACGAGACTCACAGCCAGCAACAAATAAACTTTCCCTAAAGCAGAGGTGTTTGTCCTGGGACTCGGGGCTGGTCCTGTCACTCATCGGGAGGACCCTGGAGCGACGGAAGAAATAGTGTGAAACTCAAAATGTTTTGGAAAGAACTGACTGATGACTTAAATGTTCTTCCTTCTGTTTGGAAGGAAAACACAGCTCCTGCGGTTTTCTTGGAACAGGCTGAAGAAAACAATCATCTGGAGTGCCAAGTGCCTCTGTCCTAAGGCTAGCGACCAGGGCAATATGGCTGGGAGATTTTTTAAAAACCGCATAAACAGAAAATAATAATTTTCTGGGTTTTGGGAACGCTGTTCAATGCTGCCACGTTCTTGATCAAATGGGTCGTTTCAGTGGATCATTAAAATCTTTATGGTGCTTCTTTGCAAAAGAGGAAGTGTCATCTCCTGCAATCCTTGGCCAATTTCCAACTTACCTATTTGCCTACTAAGTTAGTAAGCTGATTGCAGGTCTCAGTATTTTATCATAAGTCTTGTTATATTTGGTGGGGTTTTTCCTTAAATATCCAGTTTTGGGAGTCCTGTGACTATATAAGCATGCCATCTACACCATATTTAAAAACATTATTGTGCTGAAACGCTTGAAAACGTAAAACTTAATAAAGGAAGAAGGAAAGAAACCAAGATCAATCTTTTTAACACAATTTTTTGTGCTTTGAATGTCTGAATATCCTTGAATGGTCATTACTGATGCGATCTCTTACATTTTAATGAATACAACACAGTTCTCTAGACAGCTACTGTGATGAGATGCAAAAGCAGAGGAGTCTCTCTGCTATTCAGGAATCTCACTGTACTTAATTTTAGGCAAAATGTGCAATAATAATAAAGGAATATAGACACTTAAAAATTCAGTGATGCTTCGGGGCCAAGAATTTCCCCCGGTTTACTTCAGGTCAGTTAAGGAGCCACACATGCCCACACCACTTTAGGTAGTTTTAGAAGCCGCTGGGCTTAAAACCACTACACGTAAACTCGGGGATCACACAGGGGAAACGGGCTCTCCCGAGCAGTCGCCAAATGTGCAGCGAGTTGCAGAGCTGTTTATAAAATCAGCTAGAATCCTACCTGCTTACCCCAAAAAAACGCATACAAAGTCCTGCAGGCTCCGAAGACAACGCTGGCCGGCAGTAGGCTCAGTGATGGGGATTCCTCCGGCTCCAGCGAGCTCCTTGCCTGGCTCCTGCCTGTTGTTTCTCAAGGTCAGGCTCAGACTGGCTTTCTGTTGGATTGCCCCCAAATTTCTGCCTCAACAAACAGGCTCACAAGACCATAGCCCAACCCCATGCTGGCGAAGTGGCGAAACCTGCCAGCTCCATCCTGCCGCAGGCATCCCTCCAATTAGCGATCCCCATTACGCTAAGGGGCTTGACGGGGATTTACATGGTGCGTGAAAGGGGCCCTGCTCACTGCTCCTCATCCCGGAGCTGTCTGGGGAACAGTCCTGTTGACGACACTAATTAGCATCTTTCAACAAAGTTTTGACATCAAGAGTCTGCAGTTTTCACCAGTGGTGATGAAGGATATTTAAGTGAATGACGTCATTAGCCCAGACTTGCTTACCTAGAGCCCCTGGGGACGCGCGCAGCCGTGCCGGCAGAGAGCTCCCAGTACTGACGTGCCAGTGGAGGCAAACCAAGCCCTAAGACAAGCCTTAAACTCCTCCGTGCTGAAGAAAGGGATGTTTTAAAGAGGGCAACGTCACCGCTGATGGAGAGAACCCCGGAAAACATGGCAGTATCAGTTGCAGCTGTATTTTTACATGGCAAATAGCAGAAAGTACCGCAGGCATGTCAATAAACATGGATACTCATTCAAAGGTAAATACCTCTAACAATGATGCAGTAGTTGCAAGCTTAGCAGAAAAAAAAAACTGTGTCATACTACAACACCAGGGCAACACTGCCTTAGTCCTTAAAACAACCTGGAACAGAAATAAAGACTGCTGCTGGGATTATACCAGTCACCTTTCCCCACTGCCTTTGAAAAGAAGTGGTGTTGTCTTTTTACACAACTTTTTTACTTTATGTCAAAAACTTTGGTCCCTTGAACTGAGAAAGTGACCTCTTCTGGGAAGATACTGCACTCCGTTTAACCCTGAGCATTATGTTCTTCTGTCAGTCACTTCTTCCACCACTAGAGCAATTATTTTCTATAATAACCTTGCACTTAAGTCAAGCCATTCTCTGGGTTTCACCACATAGCATTTTATCTCGGCAGTTTCTTGAGTCATCATGATATATTTGGTACCCAGAGGAGGTTTTGTGCTTTGTAGTCCCTTGGCCCAGAAGCACCAAGTACCTGAAGTTCTTCAGAGCCCCAGCTCCCACGCAAGGCTTGTTACAAACCCACCAGCTGAACAAAACACCCTTTGCCATTACCGATATAGCAGTGGACTGTAAATATTCACGAGTTATTGCCCTGGTTTTCTAAATTATCTACATCATGGCTGTCTCATGTAGCCTTACAGATGTACTCCTCACTTCTGTCCCTGCTAGCTGTATTCTGCAACTAGCTATCCAAAAACCTCAGGCGGTTTTAGTCAAAAGGCTGTCAATGTTACGCTCGTGAAAGGGCACATTGATTCTGAAGAATGGGCATTTGCTCCAACACACGGCGTTTAAGCCGGCTGACACTTGAAACATGGAGCTACACGGAAAAAAAACCACTCCAAAGCAGTGACAGAAAGGACAGACTAATTTTGGTTCCCAGTTTCATGGGAGATGACCTGGGATACTGGCCTCCTATGGGAGTGCTTCCACTACAGGGGTCTGGAAGGTGCTGCTCCCTCCATCTCTGCCCCCCTTGAAGCTGTGGCCCCTGCAGAGGCCAAGGGGCGCTTCGGCATCGCTTTTTCGTGCTGTTGCCGCTGCCGCTTCAACTGGGATGAGCAAAGAGGCCTGAGCATTCGCTTGAGGGTGGTGGGGGACGGAGGGAGGTGGAGGAAAGGCCTTGGGCACATCTCCAAGTACTTTTTTCACAAGAGGAGAGATGCATGGGGCAATCGGGGGGGTGACCTGAAGTGACAGTTCAGGCTGGGGATGGGGAACTGCTGAGGGACCAGCTGGTGCTGCTTCTGCGTTTTATGGCAAGTGGTAAAGGCAGCCATAGGGTCTTGTCTTACCCCCACAATTAGCTGTGCCTGAAATAGCACTGACGGGCTCCACATCTCCTCACAGTGAGTTGCCACACCACTGCATGGCTCCCTCACCATGTATGTATAAATAAACCTATGCATTCAATATACGTATTTATGTACGATTACAATATATACAGTGTGCGTGCATATGTATATATATTCATGTTTCAGCTGTAACCAATCTGGAAACAATCCCTGGATCAGGGAGCCGAGGTCCCGGCGCTTGCCAGGTTTCTCACAAATAGGTTAGAGAGCGATCCCGGCTCTCCCTCGCTCACCCTCGCCTCCCCCTAAATCCCTCCCGCCCTCCTTGCTGTACCCTGGCACAGCTCTGGCAGGAGGCGAGAGGCCCATAGCCACCTCCTGAGTGTCGTGGGTCGCTGCTGCGAGGGAAGAGAGAGGTTTGTGCCCGAGGATGGGCAAGGATGTCACTGGGCTTTGTCTGGGGTGTTTCTGGCATTTGCAGGGGAAGGAGCTGAGAGAAGGTGAATTCACTGAGGGCAGCTTAAACACGAATTAGGAAAAGGCACTGTAAGTTTAGGCACTGTTACGGTTATGATCCTGCTGAGCAAGGACTTTCAGTTTGTGAGTTTGGCTTTTGGTCCCTGAGTTCTTACTATAAGTTAAACCTGTCTAAATGTAGGAAAAGAAATCCGAATTATTTTTTAAAGCTGATCAGTTAAAATGCATTGCGGTTTTCTGTGGGCTGGGGGGGGGGGGGGAGAGGGGAGGAAGGGAGAGAGAAAAAACCCCCTCAACTAAGTCACCTTTGGTTGATTCTGATTCATTTTTCCACCAAGACAAACTCTCAGTTTCCATCCGCTGTTACAGGCAACTGACAAACTGGCGTTATACGTAGTGAAATGTTAAATGACACACTACAGCTATTTTATTTTTTGATTGCCCTGTAAGAAAGCCTGCCTGAGTTGCTGAAAAGTCTTTGCCTGTTGCACTGGATTATGTGCAACCACAGAAAAAACCCCAAAACCACCCCAAAAGCGCTGCTGGGAACTGCCAAACTGTGCCGTGCCAAACACAAGGGTGGACGCCTTAGTCCTACCGAAACGTGTCTTCCCCCCACATTTGAGCGCAAAGGGCACAAGCCCACGGGAGCCCACGGGAGCCCACGGGAGCCCNTCTCCGTCTCCTCCCGCCCAGGTGGGTCTCCACGCCGCCATGCCGCCGCCGTGCCCCCGCGGGGACCTGCCCGGGGCCGCCTTCCTCCTCCTCCTCCTCCTCCTCCCGCTGCTCTGCGCGGCCCCCGGTGAGTGAGCGCCCGCGACCGGGACCGGGACCGCGTATGGGGTGGGGAAAACCTAACCCTACACGTTCCGTCGAGTGGGAAAAAGCCTTCCCCGGGCACCACGCGTGGCCGCGGGCAAAAGCCTTCCCTTGGCGTGGCCGCACGTTTTTGGTCACTTGCGCAAGCTGAGCATCTATTTTTTTTTTAAAAAGGGCTTGTTTCCGAGGGAATAAAGCATTTCGGAGCAGCCGAGGGCTTGCAGGTCTCCTGTTGCGCTGCCCGGCCGTGGGCTGAAGCCCTGGATCCCCGCTGGGAACGGGCTTCGGCAGAACGACAGCCTCGACGCGCTTCGGGACAGGGTGGGAGGAAAAGTTTTGAAGGAGTCCGGTTGGGAACGTGCCCCTCACTCAGGGTTTTCCAGGGTTATCGTGCCGCCCTGGAAGCTGTGTCACAGTGCTGGCACCGGCTGCAGTCTTCTGCCACAAAAAAAAAATTATAATTTAATTGGCAAAGGCGGCCAGTTTTGGGGTTCCCTTGCCAGGGACAGCTGGGGAGAGGATGCTGGCGTGTCAAAAGCTTCCCTGCAGCGTATGTTGCACTCGAGCGTGGAAACGGGAGCAAAGGGAGGCACTGGTCGAAACTTTGCTGCAGAGTTTTGCCGGGTGGTCTGGAGCTACGACAAAAATACTTCCAGTATTTTTCAAGATACGATCTTTTTTGTTGTTCTTGTTTCCTTCTTAGTAAACGCATGCATTTTATTTTTACTTGTCTAGATATCTCAAGGGGAAATAAGCTTAAACTGATGCTTCAGAAACGAGAAGGTAAGTAGAGAGGCAGCGAAGTGCTTTCCCTTATTTTTCCTTTGAGTCAGTAGCCGTCAGTCAAAACTGCCAACGCGTTGTCACTGTATCTCCAGCCCAAAGGGGACAACCAGAGGAGCACCCGCTTCAAAGCTGGGAGCGCACAGCCGCTCTCGCTCCGTACCACACCAAAGCCTCCTGCGCATACGGAGCCTGTGCCTGCGTGTCCGTTTGGGACTTGGTACAGGCGAGGCTGGAGGCTCTGCTTGTCACAGCCCCCTGGGAAAACCAGGGATCCCAGCCTCAGGCAGTACGCCTGCGTTTTGCTCCGAGCAGTGTATAGCCCCTGCCTTGTCTGGTATATGCATGGCAGACGTGGCGTTTATCTGATTTATTCTGGGAAGTCACAAGCTTTTCCAAGGAATTTTAACGCACGGGAAATACCACTGGCTCAGGTGCAGAGGAGAAAATGTGCAAACCGGGCTTGCTCGCCATGCCTTGACTTGTTCCCTTTGTCCTCTTGGCCCCACACGTGCTTCCTTCTTGGAAGACTGGAGAGATGATGGCTGAGGGCCCAGCGGGCAGATGCACCAAACAGCTCTCTGGTTGAGGGAAGAGGATGGAAACGGAGCTGGCCGGGGACAAGCAGCACTGCAGCAGATGGGGGCCAGGCTGAAACACCCTAGAAATTCGGGTTGCCTCCTCTCAGCCTGCTCTGTGGCTGAGGCAAAGCATTTCACAGCCCCCCCACAGAGAGGTTTCCCTCTTTCTGCAAGCCCAACTGCCTTCTCACTGGGTTTTTCCTGCCATCGCCCGCCTCCTTTTGCCTGCCCTAAAATGTGTGCCCCATCCATGGCTGTTTGCCTCGCGTGCAGGTTCCTTCCTCCCTCTTCTGCAGTGCTGGCACGCAGATAGGACCGACCAGTTGCAACAGCCTCCGTCCCAGCAGCGGTCGGCTGGTTTGTGCGGGTGCCCCGATGAGAGGGACCACCCAAGGGGAGGCTTCTTGAGCATGCAGACAACAGGGGGTGGCCCAGGAAGAACAGCAAAGCCTTGAACTGGTGATGCAGGGAATAGGCAGCCCCTTAGTTCCAGCCTCAACTCCCCTTTTCCAGTTGTGCGCTAAAGCGAGCAGGCAAAGTACACAGCACTGGTTCCCTCGCTGGCAGTGTCCCTTGTGCGAGGCGCACGCACGTGGCACTGGTTCAGCTGTCCCACTTCCCAGTAATAACACCCAGCTCGAGCGCACGGCGAGTTACTGTTTTCCAGCTCATCACCGCAGGGCAGCCCGCTGTTTCCCACCCTTCCTGCGACAACTCGGCTGTCAGGTTTTTTTTATGTCCAACATAAGAAGGACATGGACCTGCTGGAGCGTGTCCAGAGGAGGGCCACGAGGATGATCCGAGGGCTGGAGCACCTCTCCTATGAGGAGAGGCTGAAGGAGTTGGGGCTGTTCAGCCTGGAGAAGGGAAGGCTCCGGGGAGATCTTATTGAGGCCTTCCAGTACCTAAAGGGGGCCTACAGGAGAGCTGGGGAAGGACTTTTTACTAGGGCATGTAGTGACAGGACAAGGGGGAATGCCTTTAAACTGGAAGAGGGCAGGTTTAGATCGAACATTAGGAAGAAGTTTTTCACTGTGAGGGTGGTAAGGCACTGGCACAGGTTGCCCAGAGAGGTTGTTGAGGCCCCATCCCTGGAGGTGTTCAAGGCCAGGCTGGACGTGGCCTTGGGCAACCTGGTCTAGTGGGAGGTGTCCCTGCCTATAGCAGGGGGGTTGGAACTCGATGATCTTCAAGGTCCTTTCCAATCTAAACCATTCTATGATTCTATGATTTTTACCTCCTGAATCTCCTTCCCGCTGCAGTCCTTTGCCTCCCCCGGCGACTCTGCCCAGCTCCTGCTTCAATGGTTTTTCACATCTCCACCCAACTTCCCCTTCTGTCCCTGCCTCTTCCCTTGCATCCTCCGAAAATCCCCATCCACACCTGTGCCCCTGGTCTCTCCCTCCTTGCCCCTGAACCCTCTGAAGCCAAGATGTTCCTCCTACTCCTACACATGCTTCTTGTGTAGCCCAAACATCATGCCACGTTTTATCGTTTCCGTGGGTGGCCGGGGGCTAGCCAGTCCTCACACCCATACCTCTTGGGGGTACGGCAATTCCTTGAGCAGCCGCAGCAAACTGCCTGTCTCAGAGGCATGGGGCAAGCCAGATGGCACGGCTGGGTCTGGCAGGTTGAGGACATTCCCATCCATCCACCAAGCAGCGCGCTATGAAAGCCCGAAGGGCTTTTATTTTCAGGCATATGGGGCATTTAGTAGCACCCATTATTTAAAAGCTACATTTTTACACAACAGATTAAAATATATATATATATATATCTTTTTATGTGTGCCTCCCTTCCCCCTAATAAGTTAGCAGTGTTTCTCCATCTTCTTCAGGCTTAACTTCACCTCTCCTCTTCTTTCCCATTACTGTACCAGCAGCACGCAGAGGCCAGGCTCCAGCTCTCTCCTCAAAAGCGCAACCCAGTGTATGCTCTTTCAGTTTGGGTTTGTTTATTTAAATTCCTTACTTAGCTTATGCCTTTGAGCTCAGAACAGCTTTTATCAAAGCCAAGAGAATGAGGGTAGCTGAGAAATCCTATTACATCGGCGATTCCCGGGTTTATGACTGTTACTGCTGCGACGCGCGTCGCGCCGCCCAGCGCGGAGGCGACGGCATGATGCGAGAAGCATTTTCTTACTTGCTGCAAGCAGTACGCTTCAGGCTGACTAAAAATTTCCTGGCGTGCCTTTTGGCGGGCTGTGTGCGTGCGTGTGAATCAATTTCAGCTCCTGTTGCCACGAAGCCCGAGGTGTCAGTGAAAGAAACGGCGGCCAAGGAGTTCCTGAGCAGCCTGAGACGCCAGAGGCGCCAGCTGTGGGACCGCAGCCAGCCCGACGTGCAGCAGTGGTACCAGCAGTTCCTGTACCTGGGATTCGACGAGGCGGTGAGTGTCGGGGTCTCAAGGGTGGGTTAGGGCTTCCCAGCGAGCGGCTGCGAGGGCGGATGCACAGCCACGGGGGGCACCCGAGGAGATGCTGTCCCGTTACTGTGCGCAGAAACCGTGACTTCTTTTAAAGTAGCAAACGTCACGCAGAAATATAAGCTCCATACCCGTTAGAGATTTCGGCGTTATGTTGTTAATAGGGAAAAATGACATCAAAATCTCGTGCGGAGTTCTTGCCTGCTACTGAACTTCAGCTTAACAAATTGCACCCAGGCAAAGTTTGCTCTGAGAAATAGGTGGCCGGACCCACAGCAATCACTCGTATTTCAGAAAAATTAATTTGGCAGCCTCAGCCTAATCAATTCGCTTCTTAACACGCTGAGAAATCCACACCGAGCGGGTCGTGACTGGCATTCCTCAGTGAAACCGCACCGAAATTACGGACCTCACGCACACGTGTGCCTCCCTGGCGCGGGCAGCTCCCGACCGTCGCGAGCACCGGCAGCTGTGCCCCCACTCTAAACGTGAAAGGAAAACCAGCTGATAATGGGCGGCCGACCTCCCTTCAAATGAGAAGGATAGATTTATTTTTTTTTTAAAAGCAGCTAATTTGTAAGAAAAACTGGAGTGGAATGGAGAGTTCCCGGCTCTGCACAGAGCTCTACAGCTATAGATTCTGAAAGAGGGTGAAAAGTGTGCATTTAGTTGCAGTCCCACGTGTAGAATAATTTCTCCGTTAATAAGAGGTAAAAATAGTTATAGATGTTGGATTCTTGGCTTCTGTCAGCTGCATGAATACGCTTAATGAGACTGCACTGGCACAGGCAAGCTGGAGTACATTTTGGACCTTCATGCTATGTGGATTGCTTAGAAGATGAATGCACTCGTTTTCAAAGCTGGAACAATTAGAAAAATAATCCTTTGCTTGGACTGAAATAATGAAGGAGAGACTTTTTTTTTTTTCCCCCCTCCTGGACATTATACAGATAAAAGTGACTATTTAACAGCCTGGCTATATCCCCCCAGTCCCAATAGGAATAGGAAAAGTAGGAAAAAGGGTTTTATGCATCAAAAAATGAAGACTGGGGGCAAATACCAAGAAGTAAGTAATAAGGACAAACCATGCAGATGAGATGAATTCTCCTCTGAGTTCCTGTGTGCGTTTCAACATCTAAAATGAGGCCTGTTGTGGGATACAATGAATCCACTAAGTAGGTTTTCTTGAGCATTAAGACACAGTTTTAACAATGAAATAACTGTTTGTTCCAGCAAAGGACTCGGGCCATACTTACCCATTGTGTATTTTGCAAAACTTTTTTTTTTTCCCCTCTCAAATCGCAGCCAAAAATATTTCCAAAGAGTCATTCAGATGGAAAAGCTTTGGCTTGGCAAGTATTTGATATCCTCGCACACTGTTTTTCCCCTGCTGCTGTGAGCAGAATTGAACTGCTTATTGCATTTCCATAGCTAGAAGGCTACACTGTACGTTCGTTTTTACCCATGCAAAACGGGGAGTGAAAGATCACCGGCACCAAGCGAAAGCCTGTTGTACCCACTCTGCAGCCAGGGACATCGTGACTAAAGGCACGGGGCAACGGAGAACCAAACCTTTACATTTTTAAGTACAAAACATTGATATGTTTTTAGAGTTCGCCACTGAAAAGGTAATTAAAGGTGCGCAGTGCACGTTGCAGTTGAAGGCGGTCTCAGTTTAAGCACTGTACAGTGGGCAGAGGGGGGAGTGGGTCCCAGGTGAGGCTGGGCAGGACAATTCCTGCTCTCGGGACCCCCATAACCCCATAGAGAAGGTAGGCGCAAGTCGCAAACCCCCTTACATCTAAAGATTTCGTTTTGACAGACATGCAAAGGATCTGAATTTCTGAAAGAGATGAAAGGAACCTCTTGCACCACTTCTGTTTCACTCTCTTTGTGGTAAAGTTTCAGGCTTGGAAAACAACTATTTTCTTTTTTCTTTTTTTTCTAGAAATTTGAAGATGACATGTCCTACTGGACAAACTTAGGGCGTGCTCGGAATGAATACTACGGCGGATACTACCAGCACCACTACGATGAAGATTCACCAATTGGCCCACGCAACCCACACACCTTCAGGCACGGAGCAGGTGTCAATTATGATGACTACTAATGCCGTTTCTCCCACTATAGCTGATGCCTATAGGGCTGCACTGGGCGAGGCCGAGTCCTCCCGCAGTCAGAACGACCCTGCTTTCCTCCTATCCATGTAAAACAGCAAGAGTAAAGGAACTGCCAGACTTCAAAGAAAGCAGCATGACTATTTTTTAATTACCGTTTCTTAGTAGTACGTTATATATGAAGTGTTGTAGAAATAAAGCTTTTTTGATAAAATAAACAGGTCGCCATTATTTAGTAGAGTTTGCAACAGCAGGTTTCATTCCGATTGTATTATTGCAGATTCCTTTTTTTAAAAGGGCTTTTTCATTTGCTTTCCTACAATCGACTGCAAAATTACATTATATCGTCCAGTTTGGCACATAGACTACATAATCTCTGCCCCTCTGCTTCACTCTTGTGAGACCCCACCTGGAGTACTGCATCCAGCTCTGGAGTCCCCAACATAAGAAGGACATGGACCTGCTGGAGTGTGTCCAGAGGAGGGCCACGAGGATGATCCGAGGGCTGGAGCACCTCTCCTATGAGGAGAGGCTGAAAGAGTTGGGGCTGTTCAGCCTGGAGAAGAGAAGGCTCCGGGGAGATCTTATTGTGGCCTTCCAGTACCTAAAGGGGGCCTACAGGAGAGCTGGGGAAGGACTTTTTACTAGGGCATGTAGCGATAGGATGAGGGGGAATGCCTTTAAACTGGAAGAGGGCAGGTTTAGATTGAACATTAGGAAGAAGTTTTTCACTTTGAGGGTGGTAAGGCACTGGCACAGGTTGCCCCAAGAGGTTGTTGAGGCCCCGTCCCTGGAGGTGTTCAAGGCCAGGCTGGACATGGCCTTGGGCAACCTGGTCTAGTGGGAGGTGTCCCTGCCTATGGCAGAGGGGTTGGAACTCGATGATCTTCAAGGTCCTTTCCAACCTAAACCATTCTATGATTCTATGAATATAAGCCAATCCATTTCAGATGGGCCTGCTCATTCAGATTTGTATCAACAAATAAATTCAGTTATTCTTGGGGGGAAAGAAAAACCCCGTTCCTCTCAAGCGAGGTGCTGCCTTGTTACCTCCTCTGCTGTTTCCGTACCTGCTGCGCACAGCCCTCCAAACTTCACTCGGCACTTCAACCATTCCTGCCGGGGCAAGGACACCACTGTTCACAAAAGCCAAATTCAGTGCGGAGAAGCTCGCCTGTCTGCAAAGCCTGCGGAAGGAAAGGATTCTCCGGGGAAAGGGCTCCAAGTGGGAACCTGACTTCAGGAGTCATTGCAGAGATGCAGAGCATCTCACTCGAGTGGCCCCAACCCCTCCCAGGCACGATAACCCAAAGGTTATTGGTGATGAATACTCCCTTTTGTGTCCTTTCCACTTAGCTGCCAGCTTTCAGTCTAGCTGCAAACAGGGAATAAAACAACAAAATGAACTATTTAAAAGGAAGTTAGTATCAGACAGCATCCAATACAGTCCCTGGATGTAATTTTCTACCATGAAGTTGCCTCCATCCGCAATTCGAACTGGCACCTATACACATTAGGCTGAGCATCAAAAAATACCGGAGACTGGAGATTTGTTAATGAAGCACAGGGTATTAACGGGGTGTTGGCTGGTGGGGTTGTGTGTGTATTAAGAACCCAGAAACACAACCAATGTTTCTACCACAGCAACATCAGCTCCGTTGCTGCTTCTCTCTCGTTCCTCTAGAGAAAGTCCTGAGGCAGACGGAAGCCTGGGAGGGAGACGGCAGCTGTTGGGGCTTTCAGGAGGAGCCGGCCGAGGGAAAGCAGTGCTGGAGCTTGACAAGCGTAGAGGATTGGGAAGGGGCAAGTGAGGAAGGCTGGCTGTCTCCAGGCCTTCAGGAGCTGAAGGAGAATCAGGATAAAGAGAGATGAAACGCATACCGCGAACTACAGCAGTCAGAGAAGAGGGCAGGGATGCTTTGGCTGTCTGTCATCTAAAGCTTACAAGAAATTTCCAAACCACGGATCACGGTAACACTGTTCTTCACACTTCACTTACTTCTTTTTTAACCCTGTGTGTATTTCCTAATCTCACTTAAAGCCCCCGTCGCGTGACGGACTGGTGTCCAGGCGAGGCAGCCGAGCAACTCTCCCGTTCCCTGCAGGAACGCTTCCAGGGAGACAGCTTTTTGCCGAGGGAGCCAAATGGAACGAACGCGCTCGTCACTTCTCCGCGCGCACAGATAGGCGCTAGCCTAATATGCTCCAAACACTCAGCTTTCCCTCAGGTTTTGGAGCGCTTGCTCTCAGCAGAATCCTTGCCAGTTTAATTGGTTTAAACTGGTGCGTTTCCTCATCGGAAGACCCTTTATTCCCCATACGGAATAATCATACTCTGAGTCAAGCACACACTCTTTGCACAGTTGGAAAACACCTATTCCTAGAAGAATACTTCCATTTTGTGGCCTATCAAAAACGTGCACAGAACTTGGCAACGGTTGAACCGTGCTGATAACTTCCATCATTTCCCAGAATTTACAACAACTGGGAATTCAGACCTGCTGAATAAGGAAGAATAATAAAAAAAAAAGTGCTGTAAATAAATACCATGCCTCCCTAGGCCTTTGTACGCTGTGTCCATTCCTGCAGGCTGACTCAGTCCAGCAGCTTTCTGTGCCCCGCAGGCTCACAACAAAGTCTACGGTCTCTCTCTTGTGAAAAAAAGAGAGAAAAAAGATCTCTCTCTAAGAGGAAAAAAAAAATAAATCTTTTGCGCTACATTGTGCTGCATGCTGAAGTTTCCCACCATGTAGAGGTCTGGCTGGGATAGAGTTAACTTTCTTCATAACAACAGGTATGGTGCTGTGTTTTAGACTCGTAAGTAAAAGTGTTGATCACATCCTGATGTTTTCACTGTTGCTGAACAGCGCTTGCCCATCCTCAAGGTCTTCTCTGTTGCCCACGTTACCCCCCTCAGCAGGTAGGCTAGGGGCGGGCAAGAAGTTGGGAGGGGACACAGGTGGGACAGCTGACCCCAACTGACCAATATTACAGAATGGTCAGGGTTGGAAGGGACCTCTGGAGATCATCTAGTCCAACCCCCCTGCCAGGGCAGGGTCACCTACAGCAGGTTGCACAGGACGCCATACAGGCGGGTTTGGAATGTTTCCAGAGTGGGAGACTCCACAACCTCTCTGGGCAGCCTGTTCCAGTGCTCTGCCACCCTCAAAGTAAAGAAGTTCCTCCTCATGTTAAGATGGAACTTTCTATGTTCAAGTTTGTGCCCGTTACCTCTTGTTCTATCACTGGGCACCACTGAAAAAAGACTGGTCCCATCCCCCATACCATATAACGTCTTGCTCAGCAATAAAAGCTGGGAAGAGGAACAACAGGGTGGTGGTTTTGTCTTCCAGGGTAGCTATCGCTCAGTGACTGGTTGGGCATCAGTCTTGCTTAGGGGAGATGGTGAGTGGCCTTTGCATCACTTGGGGGTTTTTTCCTTCTTATTAAACTGTTCTTATCTCAGCCCTCAAGTTTACTCACTTTCGCTTTTCTTTTTCTCTCCCCTGTCCTGTCAGGGCAGGGGGAGTGAATGGCTGTGAGGGTACTTAGCTGCCGGCTGGGGTCAACCCACCACAAGGCAATAGCTGCGAGGGGACAGCACCCTCCTCCTTGCAGAAGGGTCCACCTGACTTGAAGCGCAGCAGTTGCAATGATGCAAAAGCATACGCAGGAAGCTACAAATAAAGCAAGCAGGTGTGAGCCATCATGGGCTTGGGCAAAAGGAAAAAACCGATTAGAAAAAACAGTTGGTCAAATATGCACAGAGTGCTTCAAAGTTAACTACACTACTAAAGTTCATTTCCTTTGACTATTTCTGTCCCAAAACAGGGGCAAAACTGTGCACCCCCTCTCAGCCTGTCCACTCTGCTGTGCAGACAGCACGGAGCGCTTCACATCATCATCCCCAGCCAACCCGGCGCTGACATCATGTAACCTCTCCACCAAGACAGAAGAGCAGCCATTGTCCATTGTGGCTCCCTGCAGAACAGGACCAGCTTGGCCACGGTCCAGCACTTCATGCTTCAAGACCCGATGCTGTCACAGCCTCCCCAGAGTTTGTGGGTGTCAGCCACGCACGTCCGTCAGTCGGACTGACGGGGCAGTTCTGCCTCCTTTGCTGGTAATCCCTCTAAGGTAACGCTCCCACGTCAAAGCATGGAAGTGCTACTGCTGTGCCTCCACACCCACTCTCATATACTACCCCAAGGTCTGGACAGACATCTCTCTCTCCAGATCAAAGTGTCTTCATCAGCAGTCTTAAATATATATTTGTTTTCTTCTTTAGTTTTGGGGCCTTTGTTACCTTTAAGTTCCCACTTGTAGCACAAACACTTTGGGGACTGGGCACTTTCACCCCAGGACTGTTTCCCAGATGGAAGACGTAGGCTTCCTTGCTCAAAACAGCTTTCTCTGCAGTGGGGTGGATGGAGCCCAGATTGTGGTACTTAAGGCCACCTCACAGTTCCCTGTGGCTTCATGTTTTGACCTTTCAGCTGCTTCAGCCATGGCACGGGCCAAGGCATTCAAAGGATCCCCCTTCTTGCTGAAAAGTGTGCCAGAAAGTAGGGAAAACATTGCAAGAATGAAACAGCTGTTGCTTGTTCTGGGCTGTAAATGGCTACAAAACAAGGTGGACAAAAAGTTTTTGCCACGTTTGCTATTGTGGAATAAGCAACTGAGTGAAGGAAAGGGACTGGGAAAAGGAATAGAGAACCAGAGCGTGTTTTTTGCAAGAAATACGAATCGTTATTTCAGAAAAGCCTCTCTTGATATGGAGCCGCATACAGGAACCTCCTGCCATACAAAAGCAGCCCTGCTTTTCTCCAGAGCTACTGCTGCTGTTCTTGGTTGCTCTCGGGTGTCAGAGCCGCAAATAAGGCATTCCCTTCTCCCACCACTTGTGATCCAAGCGCAGGGGAACGTTCACAACAGAGCAACGACGGATTTGTGGCGGCTGCATTCCCACCGATTTCAGGGGGAGGATGTACGGATGTCAGGGCTAGCAATGTCGAGCACATACTTCCCTTGCTATTAACAAACCATCTTCTTTCCATGAACAGGTCTTCTCTGATCAGCCTTGAGCAACCTTCAAGGACCTCTTGGCCTCAAGTGGCATTAAACTCAATACCAATTAAAAGCCTGGGGACTCGGCTCGATCTGTCATACTAATCAAAGCCCTGTTTTGCCCTCTGTAGCCTGTTCTCCAAAGCTAACAAATTTATGCAACTCTGTGTGTGTGTTCCCCCTCCTTCCTTGGCTCTTTCTCTCAACTTCGAAACTCAATTCCAACCCTACCTGACAGAAATTAAAGTTTTTTCAAATATATTACATTTCTATAAGTTTCTTGAAAAAACAGGTGACAGAGACATTCATAAATGCCCAGAGGGCGGTGACTTCACTGGCTACTAAGTCTGCCAGAGTCCATATAGGTTAAGAAAAGCTGCTAACACTCTACACACAGGAAGACTGTCAGGTCATCATTTCCCCGCATTGCAAAAAATCTAACCTAAAGATAGACATGAGGCTTCTCTAGACTATACATTCATGGAACTACTTAAAATAAATTAGGTCTGCAAGCTTCACTGTAGCTTGCCTGTAGATCGTCAATGTGGTTTACAAAGCTTCTGAGCAGCCTACATATAGAAATAAAGCAAAAGTCCATCATTTTTAAAAAAAAAAAATTAATAAATCCAACTGTGAACCTCACACTGATAACTTCCAGCAGCAAGAGTGGTCCTCCTTGTGAGGCTGAAGGAACCCACAGCAGTGGATGCCTTGCACACCTCTCCTTCTAGAAGGCTGATCTCGCTTGCCAACACCAAGCTGGCCTGTCCACCACACGCCTCTGCTACATTGCACATTCCCTACTGAGAGAGGAGGACTTGCACCTAACGCTGGTTGAGCTGCCCATTCGTGCAGATCACTGTGACCAAACAGGCACCTCAAGCCTGGTCATGTCAGTTTTACCTTGTCTGCCTGACCAGGTGACAGCAGAAAATCCCAGTTCCCAAATTTTCTGGAAAAAAACCTGAAAACAGTATGTTTTGTTCAGGCATGGAAATAAGAACGTGGTTTGGCTTCATCTACTCCCAAGTCCTACGTTTCCAATCTTTCAGTGCTGCATCCCACCACCCTCCATCAAAAGCGGCTCTTCTGGAGAGGCAGTAGCTGTTCCTCACCTGTGGTTCCCTCCAACCTTGATGCCTTCTTTCACCTTCCGAGATGTGTAACCCCAGACGGGAGCAGAGAGCACCAACGTGCAAACCCTCATCTGCCTTCTCGAAGACTCGGTTCAGACCAGACCAAACTTGACATTACCCCAGACTTTCCATCTTAAGCACCAGCAGACTGTTCTAACACCCACGATTCACGCCTTCCGAATCAGCCAGAAGGCCAGTCACCAGCTTCAAACACAAAGGGCACAATAGCTGCCTCAGCTGCTGTTTCTGGAAGACACTATTTTTGAAAGAATATGGGGACTGAACCAGGAACCTCTGAAACAAAAGCTAGAAACAGGACAAGGAAAGCAGCAAATCAATACAGTCTGTCACTCAGGCCCAGCGGGAGGCACGCCACATACTCACAGATGGGTTGTATCGGTACCAGCCGTTTGCCCTCTCTCCAATTTGCTCCTTTTATGAAGGAGGTCAGGCTGTGAAGTAACCTAAAAAGCTTTTAAATTCACATCTGTAGTATCCAAATGTTCAGACTTCCCGAGGGATTTTTCTTTTTTTTTTTTTTTTTTTNTTTTTTTTTTGAAAACACACATTTTGTGCTAGTCTCCAGAAGTACAGTTTACATATTTTGCACTGAAGTAATTGGAGTAAATGAAAAACAGTCCTGGAAATTAACAGCTGGTACCCACAGCTCCCATTTATTCTCAATGGCCACTCCAAATGCTGGACTAGGGTTGCACCCTCATGCACCACCTCTTCATATGTGCTTTGGCATCTAATGGCACCATTTGAATGAGGAGTGAATATCAGGAGAAAGAGCACCTTCCCCCAAATATGATTAAGAGCTTAAGGGTTAAAAACACCATGCTGGGTGCTGATTAGCAGCTCTTGCCACAAAACTATTACAGAAGTGGGCACTACTTTCACATACATCCAGCTGCGGTTTTGAGTATAGGGAGAGGCTGTGTTTTGTGAGTCCATCAGTAATGATAGGTTACAGACACATTTGGAGCATGCACACCACGGTGTACTTTTCAGGCAACTTAATATGGAATAAATGTCCAGATCAAGTACCTAGAAAAAGGCTTCAAACAAAAACGACAAGTTGGAACGACTGAGGGATCTGGGGTTGTTTAGCCTGGAGAAGAGGAGGCTGAGGGGAGACCTTATCACCCTCTACAACTACATGAAAGGAGGTTTTAGAGAGATGGGGGCTGACCTCTTCTCCCTGGTGACAAGTGATAGGACAAGAGGAAACGGGTTCAAGTTATGTCAGGGCAGGTTTAGATTGG
>VUYV01000550.1:197857-260547 GCA_008711295.1 Anarhynchus alexandrinus
TGGGAGAGGCTGTGCTTTGTGAGTCCATCAGTAATGATAGGTTACAGGCACATTTGGAGCATGCACACCACGGTGTACTTTTCAGGCAACTTAATATGGAATAAATGTCCAGATCGAGTACCTAGAAAAAGGCTTCAAACAAAAAGCAGATCTCAAGCTGCTCACCTGTGAAAAGATGGAGGCAACATTTAATACCTAAATTCTACCTCTGAGTCCAGACAGGAAAATTCTCCCTGGAAGCATTCCACTACTTCCACTGGAAGAAAACCTGCGCACGTGAGCAGTGAAGAAACCCTTTTTTCTTAAAAGGATGACTGCAGACGTGGCCCAGACAGGGCACACAAATGAACACGGCAGCCCCATCACTGCTGGACTCCTAGGGAACTCTACCAGACAGACTGGACAGGACTCCAAGCCTTGCAGGCACCGGAAGGCTCTGGCGGATGGCACGGGCGCCCAAATACCACACTGCTCCCAGAGTCCTCCCTGGGTCCAGGCATCAAGTCATTGCTACAGGTAACTCCCACTTTGACCACCAACCTAAAGATACTCAAAAGCTAATGAAACATCAAGGTTTAATGAGATAAAGTCAAGTCACTTCGCTTGATCAGATTTAGGACTTTAAATTTTGAGTGGCATTAAGCCAAAATACCTTCTAAAAACTCTGCCAATCTCCCCTCCCAGGTATCCAGTCTTAGGTATTAAAAATAAAGGGGAGCTTTTAAAAATACGGGGAACTGTGTTTTTTTGTTTGTTTGCTTGGTTGGTTTTTATTTGTTAAGATGACAGGCACAGTTATCAAAGTTGAAAGCATTTACTGGCAATTCAATAACTGCTTAAAATAGAAACATTTCCTCAGTTAGGGAGGCTAAAGTTAGACTCTACAGTTTAAAGAAAATCTTATACTCCTGCATCACTATCAACTACCTGAACTGGAATAAATCATGATGTTTTTGTCTGATCTATTTCAACAGACATCCTGTACCCTTCCTATGTATCTGTTAAGAGTTGACCAATGAAAGACCAATGTTACTAACTTTGAGCCAATTATTTACAGACTGTTACTTTCTAATTAATATACAATAAATGTACAGATGTCTAATGCCAGAGCAGTGCCCACAGTGAAACCCTGAAACTAGTAAACAGAAGTTTCAATATTTTATTAAAATAGTATATTCAACCACTGTAACCAATAATACATTAACTTTATTCCCAGAGTACGCACAACACAGTAGTGATTCAAAATATCCTTATCCATGGTAATCAATGAAAATATCTCAAATTCAAGTGTACAACTAAAACTAAACCTTTGAAAAAATCTCTCCTTTAAAGAATACATAAAGCTCTCATACAGAATTCTTTTAAACTCCTTTAGACTTAGATGTCAGTGTCTCTCACCTGACAATACCACTAGCTTTTTTCTTATGCATAGTAGAACATCTCATATTTTATAGTACCCATTTTATAAATAAATTGGCATTTTCCATCCCGTTTGTGTTTATCTTCAGCTTCACAAAGAAACCAGTAAATAAAACTGTCAAGGACAGTCACAACAAAATGATCTCACAGCAAGATATAAAACTTGAAGATACTAAAAGATGCTTCTACTCTATTTTACATAAAAAGACAGATTTAAAAAGTGCAAGGCAAGATTTGCAGGGGAAGGGGAATATTTGTTTGTTATTTTTAGGCACATCCACTTCTTTAAAGCAAGCTTCAGAATGAAATTCCAGTTTGTTCTTCATGATACCTGTTTCAAAGTCTCTCTCTNCTCTCTCAAAAAAAAAAAAAGAAGAAAAAAATTACATCCGTCAAATGTCAAGCAGGGAATTTCCTGTCCAACTAGCAGTCTTCAGTTATGTCTTGTTCTTCCTTTCTTCATCCTTGCAGGTTTTGGCTTGGGAATATACTGATTGTTCGCCTGATACTCAAGTTCTTTACGGAAGTAATGAATTGCTTTATTCAAACCTTCTTCCAACGGGACCTGTTCCCAAAGGTGAGGAGAGAATCATATCACTCTAAGTTCACATCAGCTCTTTTCACAATGATATCTTTTTTAATACAGCTATCAAAAGACTGCTAGGAAGTCTCATTCTTAGCCAATGTAAGTATTAACAGCACCACATGCTGGTTGCATCTCTGCACTGCTAATGCATGTTAGCTTTTAAACTTATATTTTCTGAGGTAGTAAGTCAAAAAACCCAACAAATCTAAATCTCATCAAATGGTTATGATTGGTCTGTTTAGTGTCAAAACAGACTTACATAATTCTATTTTCAATTCATAATACATTGAAAGAGAGAAGCACACAGAAATTTAAGCCCCTTCTGGTTTTAGTGATTAAAGATCCTCTTTCGCAGAATCTCACAGAATGGTATATACCACAGAAAGGTATAAAGGTGGTGAGGGTTTTTTTTAGTTTTTTATTTCTTCAGTGCTCTGATATACAGAAATAGGGATACAAATTATCTTCCAGTATCTCATTGGATCATCTTAAATCCTATACAAATAATTGTAATTCTTCATATGCTAGGCCTGTATTTAAACACCATGATTTGTAGACAGGAACAACAGAAATACTACCCGCTTTTCTCAGGAGCCATATGCTCTGACATGCTTGCTGATACCATCAATATCAGAGGATAAAATTGCAACACAAAAACCGCTTGCCTTGGTGCACCAACACTGTACTGCTACTTCAGAGTAAGTTTTGGTACTGACTGTGCCAAACACAGAAGGTTAGAAGTATAGAAGTTAACTGGTTTAAACCTTTTGTGATTGTAACACTTGCCATCATCCATGTACTTTCAGGCATAGTCTATTAATATCCAATGCCTCTGTGAATCCTTTCAGAAGGTTTGGAGATTTTTGTCTGCAAATCTAAAAAAGCCTACAAACCACTGTGCTAGCTAGAATGGGGAGCTGGCTAAGAAAGTCACACCCTTTCTGGGGACCAAGCAGACCTTACCTCCCCAAACACTCCAGCTCTTATCAGCTATGCCTGGTTATACACTTGCACAGTTAACTTCACCAAAAAGGTTGAAAACGGAAAAAAAAAGCAGCCACGGGCATTTTGTGTTTCTTGCATATTAGCTTTGCAGAACAACCTCAGATGGCTGATAAATAAGCTTTTGAGGTGGACAGACATTATTGTGGGTGGTGAGATGTTAAGACTAACCCTGAGCATGTTTCAAGCTTATTAACACACGGAACAAGCCATGAACTTCTCTATGTATGATATCCGTAGCCTAAAATACGGGCTTCTTATTCTGGCTTACTTCAGTCCACCAGAATAAAATAAAAATAAAAATTAATGTGTCACCTCTCTCTGGCTAGCTTCTGTTTTGCCCGAGTTTCACATATTTCCCTTTAAACAAACTCTAAAAACCAGAACACTTTTCTGGTGCTCATATTTTCTCCCTATTAATCCAAACAAACTTCTTGGTTACAATGATGTTACAGTAATCTTAAAAATAGTCTTACTCTAAAGATTTTCTAAAAATATTTTAATTAAATAAAAGCAATTTTTTCCTTCCGTAATGCATGTTACTGCAGCAAAACAGGAATGAGGATTGCAGCAATAGCAAACTCACGAGCTCCCATAACTACGTACCACGTATTTCAAAGGATTCATCAGGCTTACAGAAAGGTAGATAGACACTCCATAATACGCATGTGAAGAAGTTAAAATGTCTATCCTAAAATTTTTTGTTTTGACTTAAGTCTAATACAAATGCTAATGATAAGACGCTCTTCTGCATGGCACAGGTCATACAATCTTACCCAGCACTTCTTGAATCATGAGCTAGGGCAACATACACCGCAGCCTTTTAAACAACTGCCCTGGAGACTGTGTTAAGCTGATATTCTGATAACTGAAATGTATCGTTATCATGTGGTCCTCCCCCACACCCCTCTGCATCCCTGTGTTTTTGCACACAACCACCGTAATACAGCTGTACATACCACAGGTTCCCAGCCGAGCAATAACTTGGCTTTTCTGATGTCAGGTTTTCGTTTCTGAGGGTCATCCTGTGCTTCTGAGAGAAACTGGATTTCACTCCCACTGCCTATTAAACAAGAGACTGTGCATTATCATCTGCAATTCACTATGCTTTGCATTTATATCTTTCCTACCTATTGGAGCATCAGGTCTTTCTGCGGCTTTCTGCTTCATAATTCTACCATTGAAATGCTTTCCACAGACACAGCTGCACTGCATGCAACAGCTGGGTGAACCAGCTGTCCCACAGCAACACGGATTCACAAAGCATTTCACAAAGCTTTCAGCATGAATTCACAAAAAGGAAGTTATGCTTGACCAGTCTAATAACTTTCTACAATGAAATGACCGCTTCAGTGGCCAAGGGCAGAGCAGTGGATATCATCTACCTTGACTTCAGTGAGGCTTTTGACACTGTCTCCCATAACATCCTTATTGAGGGCTGGATGAGCAGTGAGGTGGATTGAAAATTGACTGCATGGCCGGGCCCAGAGGGTGGTGATCAGTGGCATGGAGTCTAGTTGGAGGCTGGTAACTAGTGGTGTACCCCAGGGGTCAATATGGAGTTGCTGATACACCAGAGGGCTGTGCTGCCATCCAGAGGGACCTCAGGAAAGGAGGCTGGAGAAAAGGGCTGACAGGAACCTCATGAAGTTCAACAAGGAGAAGTGCAAAGTCCTGTACCTGGGGAGGAACAACCCCACAGCACCAGTACAAACTGGGAGCCAACCAGCTGGAAGGCAGCTTGGCAGGAAAGGAACTGGGGGTCCTGCTGGACCCCAAGTTGAATATAAGCCAATAATGTGCCGTTGCCACAAAGAAGGCAAATGGTGTCCTGGGCTGCAGCAGGAGGAGTGCTGCCAGCAGGTCAAAGGAGATGATCTTCCTCCTCTACTCAGCACTCGTGAGGTATGTCTGGAGGGCTGGGTCCAGTTCTGGGCTCCCTAGTACAAGAGAGACATGGACATACTGGAGAGAGTAAAGGGAATGGCTACTAAGATTATGAAGGGACTGGAGCATCTCTCCTATGAGGACAGGCTGAGAGAGCTGGGACTGTTCAGCCTGGAGAAGGCTCAGGGGGATCTTTTCAATGCATATAAATATTTGAAGGGAGACTGCAAAGAAGATGGAGCCAGACTCTTTTCAGTGGTGCCCAGTGACAGGACCAAGAGCAATGTATACAAACTGAAACACAGGAGGTTCCCTCTGAACAACAGGAAACGCTATTTTACTGTGAGGGTGACCCAGTACCGGCACAGGTTGCCCAGTGAGGCTGTGGAGACTCCATACTTGGAGATACTCAAAAGCTGTCCTGGGCCACTGCTTGAGCAGAAGGACTGGACCAAATGACCTCCAGAGGTGCCTGCCAACCTCAACCATTCTGTGATTCTGTCAGCACTTCGGCATTGTAAAAGGACTTCACTTCCTCTTTGCCCATATTCTCCAGTCTGATTTAAATAGCCAATAGTACTTGCCTTTCCTCATGACAGTAGACAGAAACAGGACAATTTCTCAAACCAAATCTAGCAAATAGTTTACATGCCATGCTACTGTGGGATTTAATGGATGTAGAACTAAACCACCTCCCTGGGCAGACTGAAGGAGATCAAGTTGTTTGTGAACAGACAGACAAATGGAGGTAACAATTATTCTATGTGGCTGATGGGTTTGGTGCTCTGATTTTCAATTTCCTTCCCTGATCTGTGGATTCATGTTTTCCAGAGGGGATAGTTCTCTATTAGAAACATCACGTGCATTAGCTTCTGTAGTGTATGTTTGAACTTGTCTTTTTCAGATCCCTCAGAAGCACTGCTGGAATCTACAGACTAAAACCCCTTGGCTAATGGCATCAGTATGTTTCATCTCATTAGGAAGCTGCACTAGAAGACTAAGCACAGCCCTTTGCTTCCATTCTTGAGAGCTCTGGTTTGCTACAGGTATCACCACAAGAATGGAGAGAAAGCCTCAGTGCTTTCTTCCCAGCCACATGCAAGGGAGGGGCTGACAGCCCTTGCAAGAGTCACTGGTAGATCAGTGAAAAGTAGAGAAAGACTGTCACCACAGCATGAGGCTTTTAATGGTAGCTGAAGAAGAACAGCCTGCGTAATTGTAAAGAACCACCTTGCTGAAGTATCCATATTTCAGCTAAGATGTTATGCTAGACATTTTCATTCATGTATTTTCCATTTCATTTATGAATTGCCCTCGTGCCAAAACAAAGCTAAAAAAATGCATAAACATTATACAAAATAATTGGTACAGATCACACAGATACACAGAAAGCATGCATTCATTCTACCATTCATGCAATATTTTACATACAATTGAGAGGATTTGGGTTATCTTATTAATATTTAATTATATGATCAGGAAACAATTAAACGCCTTTGATAAAGTTATTAAGAAATCCAAAGACCAATTAAATTATCCATACATTATACACACTAATCAAGTAATAATCATCTAACGACAATAACTACTTCATTAGCTTTTCTAAAAATTACTTATCATACTCACCAACAAGTTTTTTAATTAACTGGGCAAATTCTAGGATAGTGTGCTCTTCTGGGTTTCCCTAGAAATAGAAGGGATATTCATTACAATAACAATTAAACACCTTATGCCATGCTAGCTTTCTGATATGAGACAATTCGAACAGGGTTAAGCTAAACTCTGAAAAAGCTAAACGTAATGCCTTATTCCTACTTTGATGAAAAAAAAAAAAAGTAGGTTTGACAAGCTTCACACTGATTAGAAAAGCTGCCCTCCATTACACTTGCCTTGGTGATTCAATGTATGTGGGGGGGTGTTAAAAAAATTCAGTCTGTAAAGACTGGGCAAAGGCACCTCAATCACAGTAAAGGCGTATGCCACTCAGCAGCCCACACAACCACATCAT
This sequence comes from Anarhynchus alexandrinus, assembly GCA_008711295.1. Lineage (NCBI taxonomy): Eukaryota > Metazoa > Chordata > Aves > Charadriiformes > Charadriidae > Anarhynchus > Anarhynchus alexandrinus. The sequence goes on from VUYV01000550.1 coordinate 204,760, forward strand.
CAGTTTCCAATCTGGATTCAAAGACTTTGTTGAGTTGAGGACAGACAATATAATGAAGAAGTATGCTAAATTCTCAGTTCATCCAAAGTTAGGAAACCAAACTAATTTAGCTGCAAACAATTGCTTCCACATTTACTACAGCTTACGGATCAGTATGTATAAGGGCTACTTGTTTTCCTATACAATATTCCTTTTAACTCTCTTTTTTTTTTAACCAACTTGCACATGGACTCCTGATCAACATTTCAGAACAAAATGCTGAAAGCTTCCTGCTAGCATTAGCTCACCTTCATCAATCTCAATTCCCTCCACCCCTAGCTTTCCTTGTTGCAAAATCCTTCTTTACTACATCCTGTTTGACCTAAAGCTGAACATTTAGGTACATATAGATTTAAACACTGAGTTTTCTGGAGACAAAACCTGTGATGGGGTTTAAAAATATCAGCATTTGGATAGAAACATACACATGAATTCATGGCCACAGTAGAAAAGGAAAATCTAGTGAACTGCCCTGCAGAGTTCAATATCTGATTTGGCAAAAGTTGGCATACACAGAAATGACCTGGCATATGCACCCTTTTTCTATTCTTACATCCAGTGCTGAGAACAAGGTGACAGCAAATGGCACAGAACAGAAATCTTATTAGAAAAGTTAAGTTCTAAGCAGCTTTAATCAATTTCAGAAAATTATACAATCAAATACTATTCCATTTCCCTCTAATCAAGGCTAGTATGAAGTGATTTCTAATTATTTAGAGCTAAGTATTCCTTCAGTGCTTTTCTTCATTAAAACCAGACTGTAATCATTTCCTTGGTGTGTTTTGCACCCCCCACCTCCCCCTGCTCATATTTTGTTGGGGTTTTTTTATATTCTAATTAAAATACATAAATCTTTTTGCTAAAACAAATGAAAAACTCTAGCAAATTTATCCTGTTCTTGGAACTGTAAGATCTCAACATCTAGGGGCTTAATCTTCTTATTTATAAAGAGAATACATGGAGGAATGCATTATTCATAATGGAAAGAGATTTTTTGCTCCATTTATTTCTTCTAGAAATCAGCATCAGTGACAAGGAGGAAAATGGAGGTGATGTTGGCCACTGGACAGTAAACACAGTAGAGCACCGCCCTCATACTCACCAAGTTGACAGGACTGCTGACATTGCTGTTCATCAACGCCACCAACCCATTCACAAGATCACTATGAAAAGGGAAGAACAGATTGAGGTGATTTCCACTTCCCTATAAATAATACTATTGTCTAAAAAGAGAGCTGCCTCCTCAGAGCTCTTAGCAGATGAGGCAGCTAAGTAAGGAATGCTGAAATCAGATTTACAGTGCATATTTCAATAGGTGCATGTTTTCTCGGCTGTTTGTTCCACACTTCCTCTTGTAAGATACACTGAACTGGAGGTTAGTTTGAAAGGGTGATTATCTTTGGGATATGCTGGCTACAGTTCATCTGAGCATATGAAAGAATATTAAAAAATATCACGTTACTAAAAAACAATTAATACTTCCTCTTCCCTCCAGTACATAAGCGTATTTAGAGGCCCATTTCCAACACTTTTCAAACAGAACAGAGTAAGTTGTAAGACAGAGGCACATGACACAACCACCTGCTTTGCAGTTTGTTGTTTGAATTGTCTTCTTGCTTTCAGAAATTCTTTAACCAAGCTTGCTAAACCCAGTATTTTGGTGCTACCTTCCCCCAGCAAAATAACCCGAAGTTACTTTGGGTTATCAGCAACAAACTTATCTGCTCACCCCCGGACATACAAATCCAGATCCCCTTCATTATGACTTATAATCGGGAAAGGAGTGGCTACTTTGAACTGATGGGGTTTCCGTAGTGCCTGTCACCACTGTTATTACTTTCAGCAGAGGGAAAGAACATTTCCAAGTGGAGAATGATTAAAACAACCCAGAAGCCTGGCACGGAAGTTCAGCTGGCACGACACAACAGAATATTCTGAGGAACAGATTAACTTTTTCGTAGTGAAAGTGTACATTCTGGCCTTGCTTACACTGCAAATATTAGCTACAGCAATACCCCCTCAACTGGTTCCTTCCCCCCGAAGGGGACACATGCATGTACAGTACACACACTGACCACAGCACCCTCGAAGACACAAGGTGGCACTATTGCATTACAATGCAAGGACTGACAAACTGCTCCGACTAAAAGCAGCATTAAAAACTTTCCTACTGGTTAATTGCTGTCCTTTGAAGGGAAGAACACATTAATATTTTAATTCGAAGTTCTAAATCAACTAACGTTTTGTTTCTTGGTATTTTTAAAATTTCACTGTCTTCTTTCTGAAAGTAAAGCTGGCCTAAGAATTAACCTAATTTCTTTGACTAAAACACACATGCATACGAAGTTGGCCAAGCTCAAAGAACCACCGAGTGAAGTAAATATCAGACAGCACAAACAAGGCTTACCTGACATACTGGAAAGCTCTTGTCTGAGTTCCAGGTCCATAGACCTAAAATCAGATGAAAATTAGAAAAGTTACATAAATATTTAAGTCTTCTCTAGTCCAATTAACTTTTCCTCACCATTCTAGAAAAACATCCCGAGGAGAAACACCCGAGACACAAGCTCAATGTCACAGGAATGGAAAAAGATGTGCTTTCAGAGCCTTTGGCAAAGAATCAGTTCTTTGAAGGTCTTCTTCCTCTTGGACATGTCTCCATTAAACATATTCTTAAGCATTTTGTTAACCGCAGCTCTGGATGTAGGAAACATTCTCAGCGATGTAGGACACAGTGATGCTTTGTCCTCTCCTGGAACACTGAAAAAGGCTGCAGCATGCCCTCAGGCAGAAAAGAGGGCCAAATATTTAAAGCAAACCTCAGAGTACTATGATGTGGTTATGATGAGCAGTTTTTATTTGCTCATTTACAATGGGTACCTTCAAAAAGACCACCAAATGTTACTGGTCTCTACAAAAATTGTCAAGAAAAATAGCACCGTAAGCATTTGAAGGAATGAGAACCAAAAATAAATTATCATGATTGTCTAAATATTACTATCTCAGGAAATGGGAAGTAATTTCTAGTGGCTAGAACTTCGGAGCAAGCAAATTGTTTTAAGTTCAAAATAGATATTAAAACAAACCTAAAGTGTACATAATGGTATCAGATAACATTCTTTTTTTTTTTTTTCCACAGTTTAATTGCATGCAGCACTTAAAATCCCTAGAACATGAATACTTAAATTCTGAAAGTTATCAGTAGGCATACTGAAGTGGGGAAAACACTGAAGCTGGGACACACACATCTTATCTGCTACAACAGAAAAGGTTTTTGGAAGGACAGAATAGAAAGCATGTTTTTTTTCCTAGGGGACAGGAAAAACAATACAATTAGTATACATAGTATAGACTGGGTTGGAAGAGACCTCTAAAGGTCATCTAGTGCAGCGCCCCTGCAATAAGCAGGGACATCTTCAACTAGATCAGGTTGCTCACAGCCCTGTCCAACCTAACCTTGAATATTTCCAGGGATGAGGCACCCACCACCTCTCTGGGCAACCTGTTCCAGTGTTTCACCATTCTCACTGTAAAAAAAAAATCCTTCCTTAAATCTAGTCTGCATCTACCCTCTGTAGTTTAAAACCATTATCCCTTGTCCTATCACAACAGGCCCTACATGCCATCATCTGTCACTTGGTAAGTCTGTTGCTCTGAAGCAGATTCAGAACCAAAAGAGTTCACATTTCAGTAAGCATTGGGTAAGACCAGGTGTTTAAGAGTTCACCCAATAACTGATTGAGAGGAATGCACCAGAAGAGCACACTGACAGCCTGATGGCCTCTGAAAGCAAACAGGAAGATGATTTCATGTATGTATAGAGCTTCCTGCTTGTCTTTTAGCTTGTGGGATAAGTTTTACAGAACTAAGCCATTTGTGCGTGATTTCTGCAAAGTCATCCCTCTGGCTACCTTTCATACATGCAGGCAGAGGCTGGGAAATACAACGTCGTCTCCTACCAATTTCTCTTAATACTTCCCAATTTCTCTTAATAAACCCTTCCTTTACAACAATAGAAAGCAACAATGGTCATTTTTGCATAGGCTATACTTTCTTCAAATTAAAGAGATTGTAAAACAAGAGATTATTTACTATATTTGAACAACTATTTTGAACTAGGAGATTGAATACATTCAATTTCTAAAAAAAGGTCAACACTAGGTATTACTGTCAGCCAAATTCTGTGATGATACAAGGCTGAAATTTTTTTTGGTCTCAACTAGTACTTCTTGCAGATTATTCATTTTATTTCACCTGGTCAGCTAAACAATTCTCACTTTAGTTCTTTTCTCATATACAGTAATTTTCAATTGCAAACAGTTACTCCCTACAGAATACTGATGTTGAGCAAAATGTTCTATTTTATCCTCTGTTACATTCTTGATTAAAGTCTAGAGAGCATGGCATTTACAAAAGAGAAAAAAAGCTTTCAATATTCCCTCCCACATAACAGACCTGACTCAAGACTTCTCTTACTGATGCTCTGAAATATCCCACGGATTGCATGTCTTAAAACAAAGTAACTGCTTCGTATTTAGTAAGACTTTGCAAAACTTAGTGTTCTCACCCTGTTCTTGTTAGAAAAGATTACAGGATTACTTTCAAAAAACTTGAGAAATTAAGCATGAATGAAAAAAAAATGTTTGAAAGGCCAAATATGGCAACAGCTCATTACATGCACTAGGAGAATAAAATTGAAAAATGAAGTACCTTCTGACCCTCTATAGGCTAGATAAGCTTTCTAGAGAGCATTTAGAGGCTAAGAGTTTACTGCCCCAAGATGCCATCCTGGGAACATACAATACTGACAAACCAATATATGATTACTTTAGTATTTCATACTGGAACAGGCTGTCCAGGGAGGTTGTGGAGTCCCCTTCTCTGGAGATTTTCAAGACCCGCCTGGATGCAGTCCTGAGTAATGTGCTCTAGGCAATCCTGCTTTAGCAGGGGAGTTGGACTAGATGATCTCTAGGGGTCCCTTCCAACTCTGAAAATTCCATGATTCCGTGATATATTGATACAAGAAAGTCCTACAAGGATCAAAAGTTTCAAAGCAAGAAGCTCCATCTTCTTGACTGCTTCTGTTTGCTTACTGTCTTGCAACAAACAGAACCAGCCTCAACCTGCAGCTTTGGGGAGATGCCTAGGTAAGAAAATGAAACTCTTTTAGTGGGAACTTGAGCGTGGGGTTTTTTTGTTTTGAAAGGAAAAAAAGTACTGAACCCATGTGGTTATGCAATTAGCCTGTTCAGCGCTGAAGAGACTCCTATGAGTAGAGACTAGGCAAGCTGGGCTCCCTGGTGTTGTCAGCTACGGAAGACTAAGACCTGACATAGAATCATAGAATGGTTTAGGTTGGAAAGGACCTTGAAGATCATCAAGTTCCAACCCCCCTGCCATAGGCAGGGACACCTCCCACTAGACCAGGTTGCCCAAGGCCACGTCCAGCCTGGCCTTGAACACCTCCAGGGATGGGGCCTCAACAACCTCTCGGGGCAACCTGTGCCAGTGCCTTACCACCCTCAAAGTGAAAAACGTCTTCCTAATGTTCAATCTAAACCTGCCCTCTTCCAGTTTAAAGCCACTCCCCCTCATCCTATCACTACATGCCCTAGTAAAAAGTCCTTCCCCAGCTCTCCTGTAGGCCCCCTTTAGGTACTGGAAGGCCGCAATAAGATCTCCCCGGAGCCTTCTCTTCTCCAGGCTGAACAGCCCCAACTCTTTCAGCCTCTCCTCACAGGAGAGGTGCTCCAGCCCTCGGATCACCCTTTGTGTCCCTCCTCTGGACGCACTCCAGCAGGTCTATGTCCTTCTTATCTGCACCTCTGCAGTCTTAATGCTGACTTTTAAGACACATTAAATATGGTAGATCCTAGTAAACACTGGCCAATAAGTCACAGTCAGCATCACACAATTGCTACCATACTCTGAGCACCGACAGTGCTTTGTAGAAAAAAGCAAATCTCTGGGGGAAAAGCAAATCTTTAGGAGATGCAGTGAACACAGCANCACTCTACTAAATAATGGCTCCAGCAGGCCTATGTCCTTCTTATCTGCACATCTGCAGTCTTAATGCTGACTTTTAAGACACATTAAATATGGTAGGTCCTAGTAAACACTGGTCAATAAGTCACAGTCAGCATCACACAATTGCTACCATACTCTGAGCACCGACAGTGCTTTGTAGAAAAAAGCAAATCTCTGGGGGAAAAGCAAATCTTTAGGAGATGCAGTGAACACAGCATTCAAATTACTACAGGACTGTTACTCTGAAATAACCACAGGTCTAAACCAGACATTTAGCAAGGGTTAGGAACAACAGAGTAGCCAAGATGCATCACTGATGACATTAAAAAATAATAGATTGCCTAAGTTAACAATCACTGATGAACAGTGAGTCAGCAAATGCTGACCTCCAGAAAAGACCAATCTTTCAAAAATTATCAGTATACTTAAGTCAGGTGATGTACACTGCTTTGCAGAATATACGTAATTTGTACTTTAAAAAGATTTTTTATAGAGTTCTAGATTTCGCCCAGTCAGTACGTTAGTCTCTACTACCCACATTTTGCAGGGCATAGCCATAGTTTGGCATATTATTTTCAAACGACTAAAGGTAGGGGAGATCTATCACAGGACACCAAGCTTCATCTTGCCTAGGCATGACTTATTCCTTGGTCCAGACTCTTCAATGCTCTGTCCAGTTTCAGATTTTGCTCTACAAGAATCATGATAGTAGAAGTTGCCACAAAACTTTCATCATTTTCCTCCTTGGACTATATGCTCCTTCCTAGAGGAATTCTGGGCTGAACTAGGGATTTTACAGTCTCCAATAGAAGGAATGCTGTCTCAATCTCAAGATAGGTACCCCGTGGAGGTACTTAGCAATATTTTCAGCTATTTTAGCAGATGTGTTTCAGTGATTTCCTGGCACTTCACTCTTCTAATCTAGGCAATATTATCAAATATTTGTATGAAATTTCTTTTGTATGTCACAAAAACTGTAAATGTTTCCATGAGCTCACAACTGATCTCAGATTTCAAACTAGTTCTCCCTGTTTCAGGATGTCTCCTCATTTATTTTATGTAACCTCATTATTTTATAACAGTAAACTAAACAGGATTAGGGCATAAGTCAGGCACTGTCTGTATTGCTGAATTACCAGCAGCATCTCTGGCAGAGTATTGGCCTGTGCCAGCTCTTGCTCTCGCAGACAATGCTGTGACATTGCTTAAGCATTGCCAAGAGCCAATGACCATTCACAGCAAACAGTCATGTGGCATGTTAGTAAATAAAGGCCTGAAGGCCTTTAACATTATGCTCTACAGGGAAAATTTAGGATGATCTCCCACCTTGCAAAAAAATACCCCAAGATGCCTAACTTCCAAAATGGCTTCAGAGAAAGTTCCTCAACAGGGAGAAGTACCAAAATATGATACTGTAAACCTTGTCATGCCATGTTCCCATAGAAGAGTTGCGACAGACAGAGATTCAATTTCAGGATGACTGAAACACTTTCTCAGATTGCAACTGGTAGCCTTGTTTTCTCTCTGTTAGAGGACCACCAATACCATCAACAGAGCACATATTTGCATATATAATTCTATCCACTTGAGCTTGATATACTGAAAGATTTGATATTTGGGGAGGGAGGCGGGGGAACTCAATGCTTTCTAAAATCTAGCCCCTTTCTTAGCACATAAGGGTAGGATATAAAGATGATCAACTTTTTGTGTCACTGAGATGTCATTACTTACTGTTAGTGGTTCTCCCTGGAGAGCTTGCAGGATAAAATTACTGACAACTCTACCATCGTTCATATGCATTCGAGGACCAAAGGTATTGAATATTCTGGCAACTCTCACTTCAACTCCTTCCTGTAGGCAAAGAAAAAAGAATTGTTACTCCATTAATAAAAGTGTCTTTCTTCCTAAAAATGCAAATTAACTCTCCGCTGTCCAAAAACTTTCTTAAGAATCCCTCTTACAGCTTTAACGAACATTGTGTTCTCACTGTGAAACACTTTTTCCAGTAGCATTGATGAGAGGTTAACTGTAGTGCACACAGCAAGGTAATTTGTAATGCAAATTCTAAATCAGTGCTAGAACAGCTGATGATTTCAGCACACACATTTTCTTCGAATAAGAACTTTAAGATTTTTCAACTGTACCCTTCCAACAACAACTTATTTCACCTGGGATTTATCTACATTTTTTGCACATAAGTGATGTCTCACAATCATCAGATATAGTACCAAGGTTGCATTTCCAAAGATTAGAAAAGTTGAACACTTCAAGTAAGTATCTTTACCAATGTTATAAAGTAAGTGGCTTTGTAACCACAGACACAAGGTTTCTAAGCTCCCTGCTCCTTACTAGACTGTGCAAATGCAGGCATTACAATCCAAGTCTCTTCAGTGGCTTAGTTTTTTCCAAAAAATCTTACTATCATTCTCAGAAGTCCTTTCTGGAGGACGTTTTGCAAATCTTCAAAGCAAAATGCAACAAATATATGAAATTGGAAACTGTCTGGACAAAACATTTTAAGACTGGGAGACTCCACACTGAAGTAACCTCCCTCTAGGTATTTTCTGTTTATTGACACTTACACATTTGGACAAGCCACAGTTCATGATAAAGCCCTACAAGAAGGAAGTTTGGCCTTTGTGAGCTGAAGCATGCACTTGGGTCCTGATGAGTTCAGAGCAGCGTGGTATGCTATAAACAGACAGATGCTACCACGTGAGAGTGATAGCCACAAGGCAGGGAGGAAGGTGTCAACTTCAGCCCAGGCCTATGCACCCTCCTCATACGCCCTGGTCCTCCCCCCTTCCAGAAAAAGCCATCCTTGAATCAATCACCAGAAACACTTTTAGTCTGAAGCAAACTTTATGCTCCTGATCCAACTGAAGCAACTAAAGTCACAAGTTCAATGTTCTGGAGTTGCAAACATTCAGTTATTCCTTCAGAGGACGCACAGAATATCTTGTATTTTCAATGCCTTTTACTAAGGCTTAGACCAATGCTTGCCATTTTCTTGGAAGACAAGACTGTGTGTGGAAAAAGTGTATTGTTGGTACATCTGTGGCTGAAGGCTGCAGCTTGCACACACTTCACTCAGGAGAAACCTAGAAACACATTTTTCTTGGAAATAAATGTAACTTCATGTACAGGAGAAACTTGCAGGAAAATCTGGTCTTCTTTCTTGGGTATCCAACTGATTCATAAACAAATGAATCCTCAAAGATGTTTTGTGACAGCAATAGCATCAGCTTTTTACAGATGACAGAGTAAGAGAGGCAAACATTTAACACTTAAGTTCTTACTTGGTATTGAGAAATGGGAAACACTAAGTAGTATAGGTAAAGACCAAGGCTTCCTAGTATGGAGAAGGCCAAACAACATCCAGTTCTGTTTAACTGCAAGTAGGGTTTCAGACGCAGTGATCAAACACTTATATTGGCAACTAAATTGTAAGCTAACAGTAACCAGGGAGGTAACTATTGTGCCATAGGAAAAGCTAAAGCCTTGGGTCTTCACCACAAAACAAGCCTGCATCCACAACAGAGACAAAACAATAATCTCACAACATCCACTTGGCCCTGCTGAGACACCCTGGAAAGAGCAGAAGTCCTTTCCCACACAAAATGCATCAGTTGGGACACATTCTTTATTTCCTGTTAGCTAAAAAAGCAGAGCAGTGTAACATGTCAAACATACTTCTAGCAGCATATTACAGAGCCATTTCCATTGCCTTCACTGTATCTGGAAATATATACTCTGATACAGTTTCTCAGTCTTTCGTTTTGCCCAGCACTCCTTCAGGGAGGGACTGTATTTCATGTGGGTTTTCCAGGTATTGACATTAATAACAAGTACAGAAAATGAGGCACTTGGACGCTAGTACTCAAGGTAAAAATAACTCATTAAACAATGCTGACCAAAAAGCCTCTCTTGTAATGCACAAGCTACAGCAGCAGCCTTGTTTTCCACTGTTGGCTAGAAACTAGCATGAGATCTGGAAAAGAAAAACAACACATCCTCTATAGGCACTTACTCACAGCCATAGTGAATCCAGCATTTATTCTCCCTTCTATTTTTCCCTCCTCCCCCCACTGTAATGTTGTCTTTTAAAATGAGTAACTTTTTATTTATAGAGTCATCTAGCAAAGCCTCTCTCTGCAGCCTACTGCTTTGAAAAATCTATCTTCTGTGCAGCTGAATTTACATCTGTGCCTGTATAACTGGGATCTACTCAAAAGAAACTTCCACAGACAAAGAGATTTTGGAGCCAGTAACCTAAAAATTGTCCTAAGTTTCCTTTCGTCATTTCATTAACACCTCCTTTGAAGTGATCCTTTCTGCATGTTGAGTAACTATTCTTTTTTGTATTAACTGCCTACGAATACTTATGGTACACTTTTACCTATGTCCTGTTACTCTGAATATCAACACCACCTTAATTATGACGATTACCTCCACTGTATTCCCTCTAGCAAAGTCAATTACTTCCCCAGATTTGTGCCAGTAAGTCATGTACAATATTTTATTATAACCTAGAGAAAGAAGAAAAACTTTTTTGGCCCACTTTTATCCTGCTAAACAAAAGAGAGCTTGAAGACTAATCCCTGATGCTGACATCAAACGCGATCAACTGGCTTCTGTCCTCGCAGTTTAAGACTATGCCTTCCTATACCAGATTAATCAGAGAGAAAGTTCCTTGAGCAATCCAAAAAAGAGCCTGGGAGCAAGCTAATAAAATGCAGCACTGTGGGCTATCAAAACACTTCAGCTCATTCTATTATTTACAAGTATGGACATGTTCACAGAGACTGAGCCTGTACAGAAGGAGAGGGAAGACAGAATAGATGCAAGAAAGATTATTACCGCTTACAGAAATGCCTCCTCTGAATAAATAGACTATTCTATAGCTGTCAGTCAAAAAGTAGCATTAGTTATCCAGTCTCCCCTGCAAAACAAACTTGTCCATGGTCTTCACCATGAGTCTTTACCACTTAGTTCTAGAGATGCCTGCTCCAGAAAGTATCAAGGATGCTAAGATAACATCTTAATTCAAAAAGACATATTTTAACTTTATAAGCTTTTTAAGAAAAGATACATTCCTGTGTTGACTGTCTCAGAAAATAGGTCAATACAGAATACAACTCAAATGTCAAGAGGTTCTTTTAACTGAAACAGCTTGAACATATGCTATGGTTGTAATTCATAAGAGTATCAGGCAAGCTTCTCTTACTTACTAACGGTGCTTCCTTCTTTTTAAAGTCTGTGTATCTATCTGAACAGCGAGCATGAATTAGACCTCCCTGTGTACAAAATCAGAAAAGGGAAAGCTGCAATTGTCTGCTCTCCAGCAGACAACTGGATTAAAAAAATCTGCCAGGGAAAGCCCAGACAGTTGCATGGATATCACTGGACCTGATAGAAATCTTTATCAATGTTTCAGCTAAAATTAGTAAGATTATTGCCTGCATCCCTTGCTTTATTAGTCACTTTCTCACTAATTCACTTGCCTCAGCTTGCATACCTCTTGTACTTACTGTACGTGGCCAATGCAACCAGCCACAGGCTTGTTCCACCAACACTCTGACAGGTGACACTGACATTGGGAAGTGATGTGTACCTACTTTAGTGCATCTATGCTTGAATTACTAGGATTTCCCCTTCAGACGGGGATTTTAACTTCAGTAATTTACTGCACAACATGGCTTCTGAACATGAGGTGGCAGATAACCAGTGCAATAACACCCAATGAATGAGAGCTGGATCACAGATTCCAGTAAGTTTCCAATAAGGGTCAGGAATACATGCAAACAAACAAACAACAACATATACTCCAAACAATTTAATTTTAGTCATCTCTATAATGAAGAGTTCTGCAGGCTTATACTCATGAATTAGTGTAACAATGACAGCTACAGGTGAAAGAAAATGCCTTACCAGTGCTTTTAGAGCAACAGTGGCTGTATGAGGAGGACACATCTTATGGCCAAAAATAAGAAATGTACCAAATTGCAAAGAACATCAGAAACAACACACACTTTGCATCAAAAGATGAATGCTGCTATGGATATATTCTCATTCAAACACTGACTGAACTTATTGAAGTTAATTAATTTCCAAAGAAAGTTTGAAGTTTTCATGACTTCAAAATTCAATTTGCACAGCAGTGCAGCAACAACAAAACCGAAGAACTAAGTTCTCCAGTTACCTGAGGGAAATCAGAAGATGGGATAACTTAGAGCACTGCAAAGAAAGGAAAAAAAACCCCAACAAAACTAGAGCACAGAAACTAAGGAAAGTATTCACACTTTTCTTGGGAAACTGCCTCTATTTTAGTCCACAGCTTTGATAATCATTGAAATACAGTCTTCTAACCTTGTCTTTGGTACAAGGTTATTTTGCAATTGTTAACAGGACAGGGTATGTAGAAACAGTAAAGATACTAGAGCATTACCGAAACCATTGTGTCCGAATATGGGCCAGAAGACCTGACAGTTTTTTCCTGCTTCATTTTCATGTAATTTAGAAAAAGTGTTGCTCCACTGACAGAAGAATAAAGCCTCCTATTGTATCCACGCTATATTTGTATCAGGAAGTTCTGACAACTCAGATAAAACAATACAATTTAGAAACAGGAACTTAAATAATGAAACTCTCCACTTACAGAGAGGCTCCTATTACTACTGTCCCAGTGAAACAACTGGTTGCATTTTTATATTACTGCCTCAGATACTGCAGTGTTCTCCTCCCCTTTCCACCTCATCTCCTCCAACTGAATATTAGCAACAGACAGCTTTGGAAAACTATATGCCACTTCTGCATTTGTACAGGACCAAACACAATGTTTTGGTTCATGTGCAGAGCTCCTAAACAGCAAAAAAAAATAATATTACAGGCAGCTCTAACAACTCATTTGAAAATGTGCAGATCCATTCATCCAATAGCGCAGCAAACACACACCAGCAATTTTTAGAAAATGGCAGGCCCATCAGGACTGTACAAGGCTAACTGGAACAAGCCAGTTTGAAAAGCTTAGCATTATTTAATCTCTAAATTATTACAGTTTGCAGGACTTTATTAAACTATGGGGAAGGATTTTTATCTGTGGTTTCTCTTTTATAAAGTATAAAAGCCTGTTTGTGAACCATGGAGTTACAACGGTTGAAAGCAGCACTGTTTCCTCTTTTCAAGTGGAGCCAGTTCATCAAGACGATAAAAGAAACCAACAACAAGCAGTACTTGAAATTTTCGACGAAACCACCACATTTATTGAGAATATTAATATAACTATGAGTGCGTGACCTCTCAGACTTTGCAGAGGAAAGGAACTGCAGACAATTTTTTTTCTTTTCTTTCTCAATTTCACTGACTTGGTATATAGTAACTCAGATGGGACGCTAGTTGCGGTGTTGACACCTGCACTTCAAGGGTGTCAACACCCTTTCAGTCAGCAGTGAAAGGGGCTGTAGCATCTCAACTCTACCTTACAGGCAGTGCCCAAGGTGCCTGACTGCCTGTAGCATCTTACAGACCCCGTTCTTCAACCTTCGCCTCACTAATATTCCTGGATGTAAAACTGCTCTTCATGGTTTCCAAAAAGCTAAGGGGATCCATGACAGCTCTTATCACCACAGTTTAGTTTTGGCCTGGTATACATCTAACAGTAACCACCATATGTGTCATTAAAGGACTGTTGTCTGGGCATTTTACTATTGCCCTGAGGAGATGGTAGTTCTTCCTTTTCTCCCCCTGTGCTCAGAACCACGAACAATTCAATTCCATTCTTCCACAAAAAGCATTAACTCTGCAACTTTTCTTAAGCAAACTGATAGCAAACTTCATGTGACAACACCAAAAAGAATGCTGCATACCTAAAAATAATCTATATGAGTATCAAGGAAAGAAAACAACAAGCAATAGAGGATACAGGATAAACTCCCAAAAGAATTAAAGCAGTTTGCTTTAATTCAACATAGATATTTGTTTTCTATCTAATTACTCAATAACTACCTGGTTATTCACTATTCAACGCCTCTTCAGTTGCAATTCAATCAACAGTTTTTATTACCCCTACATTTTACATCAAGGCTTTTTATGATTGCTGAAGCCATCTCAATTTCTGAATTAAAGATCAGGGGAAAGTACAACTCAATATAAACCAGAAAATCATTCTTGTGTTGCAATTGCAACACACTTCTATATTTAACTAATTTCAGCATCAGCTTGCACGTGTTACTCTCTCACATTAATTTAATAAAATACACCTCTAATATGTCTTTCCTTTCTTCTGTTACCTATTATGATTTTTTGGCACCTTGAGTCTTCACAGTCCCGGTTATAGAATATTCTATAATGCAGAGCATAACACTTGTCCCCTTAAAGAAGGTTATACTCAACATTTGATTACGATAACTCAATTCACTCCTACACGCTCAGAAAGGCATCCAATGGAATTCTTAATTGGAAGATCTAAGCTATTCTAAGGCAATTTCAAAACCATCACGTCACATCATGTACAACTAAGCTCATTTGCTACCACTAAAGCTTGCTGATTTACACAGTTGGTATGAAAAAAGGATGAAGAAAGTGGAAGATGAAAAATTTCCCTGCAACATTCCATGGTGACCTGAAGTGTTGCTTCAGCTCTGTGGAATTTCTTTACTGATCAATGGTATAAGAGGAGAAATTAAATCTAGTTCACAAAACACCCTTAATATGCTAAGCATTTAAAATGCTGTCTATTTGTATTTACAACATGCCTATGCGAAGATACCAGACTCTTGCCATTAAGGTAGTCAGATTCTGACTAGTATTTAAATTAAGCCAGAGTTGGAGTGTACATGAATATTTGGATTTCCAGGTAGCTCCATAATTCCAACTGCAAATTTTTAAAAAGTTAAATGCATAATGAAGGGCAACTCCTGAACAAAGCAAAAAATTCACGTTATAGTACTATGTGCTGAAACTCCCCTCCCACCTCTTTATACCTCCTGCAGCTGTATGTTTTCTCTGCCTATGTATGTCAAGGAAGACGTTTCTTACAATTTGAAAATGCTGTTCATTTTGGAAAATGGTGGTATTACCTTATCTAGAAAAACAGAAGTTCTGTGGAGAGAAAACTTAATAGCTGTACAATCATATCACATCTATAGCAAGCACCTGTATATGAAGTTTATGCAGAAAAGCACTTTGGGAAGACAGGAAGGATAGGCAGAATAGTATCAAAGATAAGAGTACATAATGGAGAAAGCAAACAGATCGACAAGCTGTTATTATAAGACAGTTTCAAAACTATGCCTTGCATCTTGCTAAGGCAACTGAGTGAACTGAAAAAGGCTTTCCAGGAGGGAGTGCTAGCTAGCAAGCACTGAAAAAGAGCTGAAGAGAAGGGAATTCTGAAGTCTGAATCAGAGGATGCAACTTAGTTCCCAGCTGAACAGGGCAAGGAACTAAAGCTTCCTGAGGCTTGAGAAAAGTTCCAGAAGCAGGTGCTTCCACTCACACTAAGTAGCATGGCTGACCTATGCTCCCACATGAATTTATATGGAGGGAGAGCTGATTCCAGAAGCCTATAGCAAATACCCTCTCAAACCATATGTGCCTTACATGGGATGAGATGAACTTGTGTAAGCGCTTTGAATTTGCGAGCCCTGCATTTCTCCAGCAATTATTTCACTCCTTACCTCTCCTTTCAAGCAGATCCTTTTATATTACTGAATGTTGCTACTGCCTTTGAACTCTTTGACAAGGAATTACTGCTGGGCTTGTTTAAAGACAGCAATTGTAAAGAGGAGATAAAGTCAAGAAATGCTTAATTCATAGGGTCAAAATAAGTGAACAGAACAACACTGCCAGCAGAAAAGACTGCACCAAAAAGGTCTTGGTTAGAACAGGCTGCTGAGGAACTCCGACAACTATGAATGAAGTCATCTTTGACTAGATTCAAGAACTGTTCCTATGCGAACAGCCTGTCTGGAAGTATAATGTAAAAGTTAATTTTTATTTTATATATTTTGGAAACATGATTAGGTATTTAAGGTACCTAGTGTACCTTACAGTGTGCATGATTATGGAAATGACAAAAAAGATACAAAAATAAGTTCGCTTGCTTCTTCTTTTTATTGAAGCTGAGAAGATTCTGGAAATACTGTAGCCTGAAATCCTGTAAATCCAATTGTTTGGGCTAGGTCACTCCTGTCTGAAAACCCTCTTAAAAGCACAATACTTATTTTCATAGCAGAAGTCAGACCTTTCCACTAATAAAAGATAATGTTTCCTCCACTAATAACAGCCTATCATCTAAACTCTGAAAAAAAACCCAGCTCAAGAGTGTTTCAGAATACAGCTGAATGTGGGACAAGCTTGGGCAGACTTCACTAGCCCATAATAAAGTACAATAAATATCTCACAGAGCAGCCCCTAGGACAAAGCACTCATTTGCATCATGAGTTTTCACTTAATGTATGTGTGCACCACAGTTCCACCTTACAAACCTTTACTATACTTTGTAAATCTTGCATAAAACTTATGGGATAGTATCATGACTCATCCTGTAGCTTTAAGATACAGCCCATGATTTTCAAAATCACCTACATTCTTGTCCTTCTAGAAGAACACTGCAGTGTGTACAACAAACTTGCATAAAAAAAAATCAATACCCTACAGCACAAGAATTTCTCATCAAAACTACAATATTCAACTGCAAACTGATTTCCAGACCCACAAGGAACATTTTGTTACAGTGAAGTATAGAAGATATCATCCTGAACAAGAGCAGTACCAGCATATTGGACCTTAAATGATTTAAAAGAGAACAAAGGAGACACAAACCTCTGCCTTCTCTGGCAAAAGAGATAAGAGAAAATTACTACAATCTCTGTACTAAAATACCATTCTGAAAGTCCTACCACTTAAGTCTAATTCTGTTTTCGAGGTTTTTAAAAGCACCTAGTATGTTATCGTCTAAAGGTTTAAAATTCTATAGAATATGTATTTGATTTATATCTTTGTATATTAAGGCCACAAACACCAAGAAATAGTGATATGATTTTCTTTAGTGTGCCACATTTTCTAATTGAATAGTCTCCCAGAGACTAGCTGAACAGCAATTAAATAAGATTCACACCGGTGAAGAGTCAATGTTGGGTTAGTTAAGAATGAGTTTCTACTTGTTGATTATAAAACCCACAGAAACTGGCATGTATAATTTCACAAACATATTTTAAATTGCATTTTTATCCTCACGTTACTGCATTTGTCTGAAAGAGGGCATTAGATAGCTGAGTATTCATATCTTTCATTAAGGGCTGCATTTATTCCTACATAATTGTAAGACATTTCTGAAGTGATTTAAAATACATTGCTCCTATATGGGTACTCATTAAAGAGCTTCCTCATTTTTACCTGTATATTCTGATTTCAATAATGCTCATTAAACATCCCACATTTATAATTAACAGCTCTATTCAGCAAAGCACTTCTCAGCACAGGGCTAACTTAAACCAACTCTGTTATCTGGCTCCCAAATTAGTAAGGTCACCTCTGTTTAATCTGTCTAAACTCTATTTACGATACTGAAAGACACAATATGTCGATCAAGAAGACGAAAGCACATTTTCTTGGAGAACATTGTTCATCTGAAAAAACACAACAGATGGGAGCAATAAAACTTCTGAATTAAAGAAAACAGATTTTGCAGCTACCGTATGAATGCTCCTACTCAAAACATTCTCTTTTACCCTCCTACCCCTAAGCACACATATTCCAGTTCTGCCATAAGTTTGGCTTTCATAATTACAGAAAATCCATTGAATCTGATACAAGTTTAATACCTGCTTCATGTATGCATAGCACATGGTCTCTGCAACCCGCTTTCCTTCATCATAGCAGGCTCTTGGACCTATTGGATTCACATGGCCCCAGTAATCCTCATTTTGAGGGTGAACTTCAGGATCTACAGGGAAAAAAAAAACATCTTACATGATCTTCTATCAAAAAGGTGACTATATATAACGAATCTTTCAGTAAATCACTGGTGTTATATAGTTTAACAGCTTCTTTCTGAACTATGCATTTTAAAAAAATATTAAGTTTCAACACCATTCCTTATAAGTGTATTCAATAGAACGAGGAAAATTACAGTTATGGAAGATGTGAGACTCTAGTAAGATAATTGAGTACAAGCAAACAACAGCCATCATCTGCTTTCCCCTAAAAAGAGTGGGCGAACTGAGGGTTAAATTCAGCTCTTCTCTGCAAGGATAGACTACCTCAAGGGCACAAATAAGACTCTTATCTAAAGTAATTCAGAGGAAATAGGTTATGTAGGCAGCACTCTTTACTGTATTTGGAAAAAAAGCAAGCAAAGCATCTTCAAGTTTTCTAAAATAAGAAACAAGGAAAGAAAAATGGACAAAATGGAGAAGTACTGCATTTCTTAAAGAACAACGAGTAGAGTGGTGTACCAAAATGTACTTGCTATGTGTTTCTTCTGTTTTAGCTTAAGCATTTTTACTAGCTATCACTAGGCACAGATAATCAGGTTAGACAAACTGTAGAGAAGTTCTTGATTACAGAAAAAAAACCAACAAACGATCTCCTAGGAAGCTCTGCGTGTGTGCACTTTATATGCTTTAAACAATACTTTGTTAAACAATCACTTTGCTACATTTCCCCACTTTGCTAGTTTGAAGTTTGCATAAGTTACTATTAAACTTTCAAGTTTTACAGGCTAATTTCTGAAACAACTTTGACAGTCAGTTCTGATTAATCCTTCCAGTCTTTAAGCTGCTCACAGACATGATTACAGATGAATTCCTGCCCTGCAAGAGCCACAGAGCAATGGTAAATGCAGAGAGGTGTTACATTATTATAAAAGCCTGTAGCATTCTTAAAAGTGCCCCAGAAGGTGCTGTGATCTGGAAGGTAACTCAGTCTCTGTCTCCTTTCTGGCAGAGGAAGCCTTACGAAGCACTAGGAAACTCTCTATATAACACTGCTTTTAGAACTTCCGTGGAAACAGGTAAGAGGTATTTTCTGACTTTATTTTCTGTCCTTTATTTTTCAGTAAAATTACTTCATCTGTTTAGTCAGAGCATGACGTGAACAGACTCTCTCCACTGGCTTTACTGACACAACAAAGCCTGATAATGGGAGTTCCAAGTTTTCCACTTCAGCAGGCAGATTGCAGCAGGGCAATGAGGCTCCAAAACTTGGGGATTTTCGCCTGTTGGTCCCCTGTTCCAGAAGGGAGTTTTTTCAATTACAGAAGAGTCCTTGGGGCTACCATTTTTCTCTGCAGAGCCTGTTCATGGATAATTCAAAGGCAAGGGACACTCAAGCCATTTATTTGGTTGCCTGGTCATCTTCGTGAATCTCTTGCTTGAGTATTTGCTTTGAGTCTTCTTGACTGAAGTTATTCCACCAAAAGTGTACTCCTTGAGGTACGGTCTTTGTCCTTCGTCACTTTTTCCTCACAAAGCTTCATATCTTATTACAGAGATGAGTATTTTTTGTTTGTTTTTAAAGCCTAGACTCTCACAACTACTAATGCTGAGCAGGTGACCGTGCCTGCATATCTCCATGAACCTTGCAACACTGGTATTATCAATTAGGCAAGAGTTCACAACTGCAGGAAGGTTCTCTAGTAGGCACACGGTCTGTCACACACTCCAAGGAAGTACTAAAGATTCTCGTTTCATCCAGCAAACAGTTCTATCAGTCATTCTCTCACTACTTCACGTCTAGTAACAGCAAAAGGAAGAAGGAGAGATACGGCACCATTGCTCAATAATACATTTTAAGAGACACCGCAATGGCATGCATGCACAATCACTATTTTCTTAGCTTGGAGGTTATGTCCTTGTCTCTTGCGCTATGCTGCAGACACTAGGGCGATTGCTAAATCATAACAATACAATTCATTAATACACTGGGAAGAGAGAAGCAGATTTGCTACTGAAATTATCTTTCTTCCCAGGTTTTCATTATGGCATCTGGATTTTAATCAGAGTTCAACAGTCAAAATTGCCCCACAAGCCCTTTTGGAATAAAGCCATAAACTAAGACGCAGAAAAGTTACAGACAAAGTCTGAGCCTCCTTCCATCACTCTGACTAGAGATTTAAAGCAACTACTAATGCCGACATTTTAAGCTATGAGAAGTACATCTGATGAAGAAATCAAGCTAAGACAGCAGTGAAAAATCTATCAATCATCTGACAAAAGGTTTGTACATACCCTTTTACACAGTCACATCTCAATAGCACTGTTTTATCCTTCTTACCTCCATATACCTCTGACGTAGAGGCCAGCAGCAGCCGTGCTCCAACACGTTTGGCTAACCCTAAATTTTGGGCAGGGAAAGAAGAGCATAATTATATCAAGTTCAAGAATCTTTCAGTCACATTAACTGCTTTAAAGTGATCCCATTTTACATGTTTTTAAAGGGAATTAGATTTCTCTCAGTAGATAAATCTAGCTGTAAATCACATCCATAAGCTCCCACTCCCAAGCTAGAAGACTTGAGGAATGGCAGACCAGCACCCACACGTGTGATGTGTTTGCTTCTGGGACTAAAAAGTTACACTGAACCAAGACCCAGGAACTTAAATATATTACACCCTAAATAAAGGCCAAGTAAGCATAAACCATTCCAGTTATGAAATCAGGATCCTGAAACAACACACCTTATTATGATTACCAAAAGTTAAAGATAAGCTACATAAAGGAATCAATACAGATTAACACGTTACAGGCCAAAATGAATCACTTTCCCTTTATTATGCCCCTTTAAACAGCCTGGATGATCCTACCTGTCACTCGAGATTATTCTGCATTCCATTTCAATGACTTTCTGGCCTTCAAGTTGGCATGGCCAATCAAAGAAATCTCTCATCTATGCTGTACAACTGTCTGGTACCTCAGTAACTTCTAAATCACTTAATTCTCTGAATTGTACTCACTAGAGTATCACTCAAGTGAGAAACTCGGCTGAATTAATGCCCAGCGGGTTTTTTGCCTCTTAATATAATACTTAGGATCACTGACGCCCCCGTTCAAGCTGCAGCATATGCCAAATGGATCAAAGATGGGAGGAAAAAGCAGTGAAGGCTTGAGGCCTTCTTTTCATAGGCCCATTCTCAGCATCAAAACCAATATACAAAGCTGCAAATGCTGCCTTGTAATTATCTAGCATGAAGCTAGCCATTAAACATTGTTGCAGAATTTGCTAGCCAAGGCATGCACAAGAGGGTGCAGTGCTCTTGATGTTCGGCGTTTACAGAGCCAATGCAGTTCCACCTAGTTCAAGGTTTCCTGTGGCGGAAAGGAACAGCCACTCATGGCAAAATGTAGGAATGTTCCACAGTCACCAAGGTGAGAAGTGCAGTCATGGGCACAACTTTGCTATAAAAATCCAATGCTCTTAATTGTTCATATGACTTCTAAAATTACTGAATAGTTATTACTCCATAGCCAAGTTACAGGCATGACATTCTTGCGCTTTGATAGCTGAGCTTGCATGTTGTCAGAGTTCATCTGCAGATATGCTTAAAGTACAAAAATCTTCAAAGACGGGGGGAAAAAACGCCCTTATTTTTCTTAAAGAATCAGCTTTTTAAAATGTTCAGCTCATCTGCTCCATCCTCCTCTCCCTCCAGTAACTCTGTCCAGGCTATATGATTTCTAACAAAGTAAAGTAAGAAAAAAATTTCCACTTACCCAGCATGTTTAACGTCCCAATAGTGTTGGTCTTTAATGTTTTTATAGGATTATACATGTAATTTGGAGGAGAAGCAGGAGATGCTAGATGATAGATCTGGTCCACTACAGAAAACCAGGGAGGGGAGGGGGGAAGAAAGCATTATTATTTTCCTACGTAACACATTAAATGAGAAAACATTAGGGTCAAGAAACAAGTGCTTCCTTCTGCATTTCCTGTATTGCTACCACAGACAATATATACGTATACAAACCTGTTGCACCTCAAAGCAAGACTTACTATTTAGTAAAACAAAAACTAAAGCATAGTATATATAATATTATTGACACAGATACAGCAGTCTGTCTGGGTGTTGACATTTTTCACTTATAAAAAATTTAATTATGAGTACCTCAAAGATGTTTAGAAGCTGCAAAAGTATATGCAACATTCTATTACCCTCAAGTTTTTAAGTGACTATCAGCTTCAGAATAGTTTTCTCAAATGGAAACCCAAGCAAAGATGGCAGAAACACTTTTTAATATCAGGTGGAAACTGTTGGGAAAAATAAATATTGTATTTTTATTTGTAAGCCACTCGTCAATTAAATATTAATGGGATTAGTACCATATTTATATTTGAAATATGTATGCCAAGATATGGGCATGCAACTTCTTTCCTTTTTCCCCTATCTACTGCCTTTGCTCCACTGGTGTTCTATGCTGCACTTTGGATAATACAGCATTTTAGCTTTATTTAAAAAAAAAACAACACACAAACAAAACCTCCCCAATACAGAGCTTCCAGCCTCCCCAGTTATGAAATGTAATTAGCCAACCCACTAGACCATACCTTGCAATCAGTGAAGATACACTGATGCCTAACCTAGTTTAAAACAAGGTAGTTTGGGTACTCTGCTCTCATGAGACCCCACCTGGAGTACTGCATCCAGCTCTGGGGTCACCAACATAAGACAGACACAGACCTGTTGGAGCTAGTCCAGAGGAGGCCCATGAAGATGATCAGAGGGCTGAAGCACCTCTCCTGTGAAGACAGGCTGAGAGTTGGGGTTGTTCAGCCTGGAGAAGAGAAGGCTCCAGGGAGACCTTATAGTGGCCTTAAAGACGGACCTATAGGAAAGATGGGGAGGGACTCCTTATCAGGGAGTGTAGTGACAGGATGAGGGGTAACCTTTTTAAACTGTAAGAGGGTAGATTTAGATTAGATATTAGGAAGAAATTCTTTACTGTCAGAGTAGTGAGACACCAGAACAGGTTGCCCAGGGAAGTTGTGGATACCCCATCCCTGGAAGTGTTCAAAGCCAGGTTGGACGGGGCTATGAGTAACCTCATCTAGAGCAAGGTACCCCTGCCCATGGCAAAGACCATCTAGTTCCAAGCTCCTTAAGTGTCTTACAACCCAAACCATTTTATGATTCTATGACTCTGAATATAACTATTATTCCTAGCACAAGACAACAAAATAACTTATGATTAAGTTTTATTCACTGCTTAAGCTTGTAAAGTCAATAGTGACCAAAATAAGGAGGAATTATTTCAAGTCAAACCTCAACACACAGAATAATTAACTTCCCGCATAAACAGAAGATCAGCTTCTAAGGCAATCTGCATGACTCCATCACCCCCAAAAGTTTTACCGTCTTGACAGAGTAATGACATTTGACAGTTAGTATGCTCAGGCAGATGCCACAAAATATATCCTCTTCTTATATCTTGCCGTGCCCTCTTTGGTCTACAGCTGTTAATCTCTAGAGCGGTCGTGACCAGCTGCCTACAAGATGTCAAAACAGTTCAGAAAGCTACAGAGATACAATTTTGGCAGATGTGCCACATTGGTGAGGACTTATTCTCACATAAAGAAGTGCAGAGAAATACAATTTCACGTACAGACTGCTCTGCTGTTTGCTCTTCTAACAACAGAAACTGATATTTCCATTCACTATCAACTCCAGAGCAGAACTGAGAGAGAGCTTTTCACAGAAGGTAACCTATAGATCCAAATACAGCCTGACACAGTGAGTGCTGGAGAAGACGAGCTCCCAGCTCAGGCTCAATTCAAAGCCCTGCCCACGTTGCTAATGCAACTGAAACTTTTAGGACTCTGTCTGCAACATGAAAATAGTTAATTGCTCTGTATGATGAAGCATGACACAATAATTTCTCCTTATTTTGATCACTGCTGACATTGTAAGCTTCAGCAATGAATAAAATCTAATCCAATTATTTTCCAGGATTTCTTGTGCAGGGGCAGTAATGCAAAGAAGTAGCATAAGGTAAAGTTTAATTGGTCTGTTGAACTTTGACATGCCTCCTACAGATGAGCCATGAATATGAATGAAATATGACTGCCTCAAGTTATGCCTCTGAACATAAGCATCCCCATCTCACAGCATGGTACCGTCATGAAACCAAAGCAAAGGGGTAGACTGGAAGCTGATGAAAGAAACACTCAGAGAAGCTGCTCAAGCAGCAGTGGCTCAGAAAAATGAACAAAGCAATAGCTAAAGCCACCTGCAGCCAATGCAGAATTGAACTCTGACCTGAGTTTTATGCTGTTTCTCTCTACCTGTTCCATAAAAATCCTTTCTAAATCTAGTTTTCAACAAGCTGTGGTGGAATTTCTGCAGAGTAAAAATGTCACTTCAAAAGCACTGTGGTCACTGAGTAACTTACTGCCCAATCCCAGTCTGTCAGAGCAGAAGTGAACATTTTCCTGCCTCCCTACCTCCATACGCTTAATTTTTGTTGTTTTTTTAAATACCTGCTGAATTTCTGAGATACAGCAGCTGCTATAGGAATGGTTCCTTTAACCATATGTGGCAATTCAGATGAACAGGGCCAAAAACTACCTTTCCTTTTGCTGCACTGGAATACAGCTAAGCCTGTGATTATCAAAGTGACCAAATAATTGTTAGCTAGAAATAAATGTAAACAAAATAAAAAAACCCAAGGGTTCCTTATAATCTTAAGATTTAATTATTTATTTTTAAACAAGAAGCTAAATGTAATGGACAGCGCTCAAAAAAAAAAAAAAAAGGAGAAAGCACTCTTCTTCTGGTCTGTCCTTCCTTCTTCCTTCCCCACTCCTCACCCCCCAAGCTGGCAATTGCTCTAAATGTGACAAAGAGAAGGAGCTGGGAGACAAAGAAGCTTTTCCTTGCCAAAGACATGGTCTTGCCTGTCTGAGTCTGGCTTGCCTCAACATACTTCCACCCATATGCTTAAAGGCAAAAATAGACCCCTGTGATGGTAAAGTTCAGCAAGAACAGAACTAGCAGATGGATGGAAGATGGGGCATGTGGCAATGTCAGATGGCCATCTAGATGAAAGGGACAGGCAGCCAGGCAGCTCCAGGACCTTTCTCCCTTGCCTAGGAAGTGACCTTTAGAGTATAGAGCTTTAGACCAATTCAAAACATCACTCATTTTCCAAAACATTTAAAGAGCGTCCAACATATCAGAAAGATAGAAAGGCAAGTTTCTTCCCCAAACTGGTCACATTTGAGACATCAAGCTGAGAATGTTGAGACAAGTACAGTTATTTCTCCTTCCACCTTCTCTCTTTTAACTGCCAGGTCTAAAAAACACATACTTTTTTGTCTCAGAATTCCAGCACACCAGCCAGACACGCCAGACAAAGCGATCTACCTAGCTTGGCTGACAACCTCGTGTGCTCTAGCACAAAGTTGGCCGTTATTTAATAAAGCAGGCAACTTAAACTTTCCTCAAGCCATAATTGTGAAAAGCTGTCAGAGGATTAACTGTTTGGGTGACTGGGACAGCATCTACCAGAGGACAGGAACAAATGCATCTTGCAACTGACCTCCATGCCTCTTCCTTTTGTATTAGGTAAATAATAAAAGTTTTACAACATTTAATTGTGTTGCTATGAAGCCTTCAGCTAGCTTTGCAACTAAGCCATAGTGCAATTAATTGTAAATGACTGTGTCAAAGGCTGTGCAAAGCTTTATGTAGATAGGTAAGGACCATAAAAGAACAAACTAACAATAAAATTCTGCACGTTTTGTATGTAACTCCTATCAGGGGCTAGAACTCTGTAAACCACTGTGAACACAGCAGCAAGAAGTAGTTTACCAAGCACAGGATGGTAGACTAATGATAAAATAAAGAAACATTAAAAAAAAATTTCATGTTACAATTTTGCTGAAAAAAAAACCAAACAAAAAATAAACCCCTTTCAAAATAGTACATACACATAAGCTGGCATAAACATTCAAACCATCAGGTACCCAGTGACAAGTATAGAAATCTACGATCAACATAAATAAAGTTTTAGGAACACATTGCAAGGCCAACAGTAACTAAAATTTGTCAGTTGTGCCCTTTTCTATGTGAAAAGCTCAAAACCCCCTATAATCTAGTGTACATGTACTCTGTAATACATAAATCCAGACACCAACTTTCAGTCTTTTGCTTTCTGCAATGCTAAACAAGTATGATCAACATAATCACTCACTTTCACAAAATATTGCAATAAAACTACCTTCCTTCATATCACCTATCTTTATTTTCCAGCCACATCACTGCATGTTCTGCATGCTTCCTATGTGACTAGGAAGGGTAGAATCTACTACCTTTCCTATGACAGGAAATTACATTCCTTCCTATGATGGAATTACCTTTACTTCAATTTCTGCCTTCAACATGTGTCATGGTACTAGAAAGGACACAACAGGTCACTAAATCCACAAAGCACCTGCATCCACCACTGTACGTGCTAGTCAGGAAGTACTAAGCAGAAAAGCTTTGATCAGAGACATACAAACAAGTTTCATATGGACTTTTCTTATAAAGCTATGCCAATTCCATTACTGTAGGTCAGGCCAGAGAAGCTGACACAGCGAAGGGAGACATTTTTATTGCACTGAACTCAAAGGGACTAAAAATACAAATTCATTTTCCTAATGTTAAAAATGTTGCCTGTAACTTAAGACAAACTAGAATTACTTTATAAAGCTTTACCATGATACGGTTCGTACTGAAGCAGTTTTTTGAGAGCTTCACCAGAAACCCAGGCACCACTGCACTCAGCTCTGGACAAATAAAATTAGAGTAGCATATGTCATCTTCTGCCTTATCATGACTTTCTATAATTGTACAATTTAAAACCATCAAGTTGAATGTATTAAGTATAAGGCAGAGGAAGTGAAGAGTAGGGGTAGAAAAATCTGAAACAGAATGAGACTTAAATGGTAAGACTTTCAGGATGGTATTTTAGTACAGAGATTGTAGTAATAGTTTAGATGTTGAGTTACTTCCACTCCTTTGAAGTGGAATGTTTTTTGTTTCTTTCTTTGTTTAGGGGAAGGGTATTTGTTGTTGTTGTTGTTGCTGAAAACTTGGGAAATTCGGTGCTGCCTTTTTCCTATTCCACAGGCTGTGGAATGCTTGTACCTCAACTAGGAGCAATGTTTTCCACAGAAGACACATTAGGCAATTAAGAAAACTGAGCTGACTTGCCCTCTGAAAGACCTTATTCTCCTCTTAGCCGACCATACACAGTTGCAGGATGTATACCATCTAGTGTAACTGCAGCCGTGAATTAAACTTCTTAGGTCATGACAAATCCACGCCACAGACTCTGTGTGCGTAGTAAGCCTGTTGAGGCACACAGGGACGTGAGACAACAGATGGGACAGATGGAGTGACCCATTGCCATCTTGCCTTCTCACAACATCAGTCACATTAGGAAGTTTTTAAGATTTCTTTCCTCCTGTCCACTCAGAAAGGAAGAACTGATTTCAAAGACAAAAGTGCTCTGAACCTTAGTCCACACTGGTCACAGACATTAGGCTAATAATAAACAAAGTATACAGGTATTAGACCAATACAGAATTCAGTGCATAAATTTAATTTCTTTACAGACGCACATACTTAAGAGGGTAAAGCACAAAGTGCAGATACCCAAGCGGAGACTACTCACCTTCAATGTACAGGGGCTCAACGACGTCGTGATTTATCAGTTCGAAGTTCTCATGACCAATCCAGTGCTCCACATTTCTTTTCCTGCCCGTAAAGAAGTTGTCCACAACTGTAACCTCATGGCCATCCATCATTAGTTTGTCAGTAAGATGAGAACCCACAAACCCTGCTCCTCCAGTTATCTGCGTTAGGACAGTTGGTATAAATTTCTTTTTCTTTTTACAGAAACACCAGACAAAGTCTACAAACATGAAGACAAGAACAGTAGCTTTCAGGTCTTTGCTTACCCCAGGGGAAACAACTCCATTTCCATGCTTAATTTTTTTAATCCAATATGTACAACATTTAAAATTTCAAGAGAGATGCTTGACACATTTCATCACTGTCAGACTAGAAGTTCAGCTAACCATTCACATCAACAAAATCTCATTTCAGATTAGATTTTTTTTTTCCTTCAAATTGGATTGTGCCCTTTTATGCGACAGCAAAGCCTAAAAAGACCCAAAAAGGTAAGAGGAGAATTCTCTGCGATTCTCATTTCCCAGAAAAGAGATGACAGAATGCCAGGTTATTTTTGTGGAAGACTTATAACATCAGAAATGTCAAATCCAGCTTTTGTCTGGTTTAAATGGAAGACAAGTTAGGTGTTCTGAGTACTACAAATTCTTACACCCTTCATAGAATGAAGGAAGGAAGCATATGCTCAGACGAAAGAAAGTCTTTGAAGATCTCTCATCTGAAATATCTGCTAAACCCAAAATTACTCCTTTTGTATTTTAATGCATCCAGAGCCCACATCCTATCATTCTGTTTTCAGCCTCTCATACCATTAGCTCCGACATCCAGCATTTGCCTGTCTTGGAACTTTATGATGTTTTACTGCAAAGAAATAAGCAGAAATAAAATATTTAAAAACTTGTACTGTTGTTCCATTGCAGATGTAGAAGTGAGGAAGTTGTTTATTTTTTCCCTTTCTGCACTTCAGGATTTAACCATAAACAAACAAACAAAAAATAAATCACTAACTCAGTACTGAAGCAGTCAACACAGTAAGTAGTAGAACTGCAAGTTGTGTGACACATCCAGACAGACATATCTACAGAAGCAATTATTTTCCCTGCACTTCATAAGCTGTTTTCGAGGATACACAAAAACATGACAGATCACCACTCTCAAAGAATGAGGGGATTTGTAAAAGCCCTGCATGGCATCAGCTATATTATATGACCACATGATCAAATTCACATTTTGAGAGTGATTCAGCTGTTGATCTCCATTCTTCAGCTGCAGTGACAACTAACCAAACAACAAAATGACACGGTGAAATTGTCAAGCAGGAATCTCATGAATGGATGATGTGCTACAATGACAAAGTGTTGTGTGGAGAAGGATGCAGATGCCTGAAGTTCTTTCCCTTTGTTTAGGCTAGTCAAAGCCTAAACTTATCCTGCCCACTCCCTCCCCATCCACTATTGAAAAAAAGCCAGATTAGCAGAAATCATCTTTTTTAACAAAACAAAACAAAAAACGAAACCAGGAAAGACACAAAGGCCAATAGAAAGCTATCAAAAACTGAAAAGGAAAAACAAAAGATAACTACATCTGTCCTTTTCTGTAAAAACTTGAACATCCACTTTTTATATTCTCACATTTGCTTTTCTTCTTAAAAATTCAGGGCCATCAGTGCATCAAAGACATTGTTAAGTACCAGCTCATAAAATAATCATTTAGTTGGTCTATCTAGTATTCTTTTGGGTTTATCAGGACTTCTTTGTAGCAGATGCAATATGTGATTCAGTCCCTTGACAAACCTGAAGGAGAAAGAGGATTTAGGAGAAGCCCTCTTTGAAAAAAATAAATAATCTCAGGGGTCCCACTACCCCAGAACAGACAGGAGGGAAGAACAGGTTTCTGGCAGAATGCTGTTAACCAGGAAAGAAGGGGAGTAACTGAGTGAGAACAGCCCTCTGCCAGGTGCCACCACTTACCAAGGGAAAAATATTATGCATGGAAAACTTATTGCCACAAGCTTATCCTGACTTGGAAGTGAGCTGCAGCATTGCTGAACGTTCCAAGGGTTTTGTTTTTTTGTGATGACCAGAACAAAAGTTTTCTGTAGATGACCTGAACCTATTCATTCAACTACGGCCCAAGGAAAGCCCCTGCTGCTACTTCTATTTCCAGGATTCCAGAGAAGACAAACTTGATGCTCGCAATATATCTTCAGTGCAGTAAAAGAAGGTGTCTTCTTCCCCATCTCCCTTTTGGGAAAAAAAAAAGTAAACCAAACCAGGCACTGCTTACAGCACTCTTGTATGCTATATGCAAGCAAAAAAAAAAAGAAAAAAAAAGCACAAACCAATTTTGTGTGGAAAGAAGTCTCCAATTACTTTAAATCTGTAAGTAGTTTTTATGATAAATCTATGTTAGCATTTCACTTCCATCGGTATTAGATAAAGAACTACTTGGAAAAGGAGCTGAATTTCCCCTGGAAAAGTAAACAACTGTATAAATTATTTTTTTTATCATTACTTGAGGCTACATTAAAAAAAGAAAAAATGATTTATCACTGAAGCTCTCTGTATAATCTTCCTGTAATCACTCATAAAAGCAAGGTCAATCTAGTTCATTTCCAAATATGACTTCCTGCAAATCACAATGACATATTAATCCACAAAATCATATACTGTATGTGAATCATTTCCATATCAGAATTGAAGCACCAGCACCTGGGGCTTAAATAGGCATTCTTTAATAAGACATCATTAATAAAATACTTAATTACTTAGTAGTGCCAATACGCTTGGTAACTTAAGCATCTACTAAAAGGCACGAATATTACTGATAGTTTCCTCCACTAGAGGCACTTAAGTTTGTGTATTTGCTAGACGGGTTCATTTCTGCTGTCTGTGGTCAGATTGGAAACATCTAATGTCCCATATGGAAATTATTTTTTTTTTTTATGTTTTAATTGGTCTACCACATTTAATTCAGAAAAAACCCACACAACAGACTGAACCAATGTCAACACTATCATCCATAATATTAACAGAATTCCTTCCCTTGCATACAAAAGCCTGTGACTAGTCACTTCAGAGAACTGAGCAAGTAGATAAATCACGCACAACAGGATGAAGACTCTTTTGAATGAAAGTGCCATAGTATCTATCCTCAGCTGAAATACCACCCCTACTAGCAATCATCTCCAAATAGATGCAGCATAATAAAAAATAACTTCTAGAACTGTTGTCTGATCAGGTCAGTACTGTGGAGACTGCATTCAGAGAAAAAACAGAATTTAGAATGGATTCCAGGAACAAAACAAATTATCTACCAAAGTTCACTTGGCTTGCTGATTCTTGTGTTTTCTCCTGAGAAACTTCCAAGCATCATGCAAGGTCTGCAGGAGTCCTCAATAAGCTGATTTCAGCTATTCAAAAGAATTTTCAGGAATATTTTAGGAATTTTCAGAATTAAGCCTCTCTGATGTTCTCCTCAGCGCACCTTCCACATTCAACAAGGGAACAGGGAACCTAAAGGTCTATCTCCTTCAGACTGTCATAAAAATGACAGAATAACACTGAAGAACTAAACTAATTTGGTAACACTTATTCTTTATGAAGTTTTGCAATAGCAGTAAAGACTATTGTCTAATAAAGCAGTAAAAACAAAATTTGTTTTTAATTGCGTCTTTTCAGTGTTTTTCTTCAAAATTTTGAAGCGCCAAAGCAAAGAACATCAGAAAAGTTAGGCCCTTTACCAGGGATTTGTCCCAGACACACTCTCTCCTACAGAGGCAGAAATTCATAAATCTGTATTTACACATCTAAAGTAGCTATGCTTTCTCTGCCTCTTCAAAATGTGGGGACAATTTTTTTACCCAGGACACACAGAAACAAGAAAAAAATTAGGACACAGCTAACTTCAAAACTGTTTGTGGACAAAACTGGAAAGCTAATGTTGCAGCACATTTTGCTGAGTTTAAGAATGCCTTTGACAACTACTTGTCCTTACTTAACTTACCTTTTTCTTCCACCCTAAAACACCTGTGATGCTTCAAAATATCAGAAACAACATAGAAGATACCAGAGAGATGAGCATTCCTTCAGTCTAATTAACTGGTCCTTCTTAACAGTGCTGCAGAGCAGCTACTTTCTAGACTTATAACTAGTTTTGTCCAATTCAGTCACACAAGCTTTCTGTCAACATGTGCCTAAGAAGTTTCCTGGTCTCTGCAAGTTTAAGCCATCTGGGAGCACAAGATGAAAGACCCTTTAGCAATGCAGTCCTGAGAAGTTACAAGCAGAGAACAGTAGCTTAATTGGCAAGTCAAACCTCCGAAACAGAGCCCAAGTGTATTATCCATATGCTGAGTTTGAGAACATCAACACAGAATAAGTGAAGTACTACTCTAAACCCCGTGAAGCACATGTAAATTACCTTGTAAGTCATTTTATTCCTGCTCATGTCTTTACTTAATCCTACAAGACTGATTACATTCCACAGAATTATTTTCTTTATTTCCTAAAAACAACCCCTGAGTAAATACCAACTTACCAGTATTCTTTTACGATCCTTTTCTGATAAAAATTTCACCGGAGGGTATTTCTGGGTGAAACTACAGAACATTTCAAAATAAAGAAGAAAAACTATGTAAGTTTCAGCCTTGTTTCTTCTTTCACATATCTGTCTTCTAAATATGAAGAAGTGCTCTGGCAACCTCCCATTCTTAAAGTTCTGCTATGGGTATGTTTAGTCCTTTTTTCTAAAGAAGGATCTAGGCCCACATAAGAAAGTGCCTATACTTTGTAAAAGCAATGTGAGAAGCATCAAAATTATTCTGAAAAAAGTGCTTTTAAAATTTCTGCTTAGCTGATTTTCTAGAATGAATCACTTGACTTCTACCTTTTGAGAGCAGAACTAGTGCCAGGCATGACATCCCAAGATTTTGAAAAAAAAAAAACCACCAAACAATAAAACAATCAGCGATTGGACCTTTTGTTTTGTTTTGTTTTGTTTTTTACATTTTAAAAAGCAAACAACCTTCTTAAAAGTTCTGGAAAAGAAAGCAAGTTGTTTTGACTTACCGCATTGACTTCAAACATTTCTTCTTAAAGTTTCAATATGAAGTTTATATTATAAAGTTTTAATTCTCCCTAAAGTTTCACAGTAATCAATGTAAAGTTTACCATCAGAATATTGAAGAAACTCTTTTTAAGATACTTCAATTTTTGCCAGAGAGCTGATTCAGTATGAAAGCTAATCCTAGTTTTCTTCTCAGAAACAGCTAGACTGCCATTGTTTTGATGGTCTTCAAGCTACTTTCACTTTACTTTTTTGCACCTTATTCTTTACAGGAACTTAATCAAAACTAAAACAACCTAAAACAAAATTATGTGACATACAACTCTTAGGTGCTCTCTCAAGCTTAAAATTGATGCTAAGAACCTTAGATGATTTCATGGGCACAGTAGTATATTGCTTCTTTCTCCCCCTGCTGGCATCCATTCTGCATACAGCAACAAACTCCTCCTAAGGAAGGTGTGAATTTTATTTTATTTATTTCGGTAATTAGCATTGTAGTCTTGGAAAGATTTTAATAGCTCAGTTTTTCTTTAACTAAATATCAGTGTGACACTGGACAGAAATCAAACTATAATTACTCTTCTCCAGTAAGTCGACATGCTAGAGATGCAATTGGATGTAGAGCGCAGGACGTTCATATGCCAAGACTTCACACTACGATTACAGTTTCATCTACTCACAAACAGTACCTGACTGAACTGACCCTACACCTCTGATCTTGAAGCACCTCCTCTGCTTCTAACCTGCAGCACTGGCTCAACAGGAATTCTTCAGAGCCAAAGCACAGATGCTTCTGTACTTGTGTCAACTTTTCATCCCAGAGTGAAAGTGATTTTCAGTTTCCTGGATAGGGGAAATACAGCAGCAGAATCTTCCAATATTACCCATACAGGAAAACTGAAATAAGAAGTTACCTACACTTGCCTTATATCACCACATGGTTCACTAACGGTAACTCTATTTTCTTTGATTTAAACTGAGAAGCAATAAGAAACAGCAATGCATAAGTATAATGCAGACATGTAAAACAGCCTTCCTGTGACAGAAAGGCAAATCCACCAATAACAACAAGAAGCTTAAGGAGTTTGGAAAAAAAGTGAAGTGCCAAATAACTTGATGCAAGGTAAAAGTCAGTCTCCTCCACTTTTAAGACCACTATTTTCAGATCACATTAATCCAGCATGGAGTAATACTGCTGCCAAAGGAACCTCCCAACATTTTTGCTCCTTCCATTACACCAGTACTAGCTTGGAGGCAGTAGGCAGGAGTCCGGAACTGATCCAGTTGAATGTTTATCTTTTGGCAAGGATCTCAAGTTTATCTTGACCTAATGCTTGCTTTGATGACTACACAGCAATGCTTTTGCTGTGCAAATTATTAATAAAAACATTCCAACTTTAGCTTCAGTTAAACAATCTCTTGTCATGAGACTAGCATTAAGGAATTCCCGTCTATCCTGTTTCCCAAAAGCATGACGTTGCCTTGCTTTCAGGTTTTATCAGTTTGAGGTAAAAAAAAATATGCACACTAGATAGTAATTACGCTTTGCAAGCAGGATCAGCCTTCGGGGATCTAACAGTGATTATTTACTGTCATTTTACATAGGTATAAAATTCAAAAATTATTAATTGCAACAACCCATATGCAGTTGAACCATCACAGGTAAATGGCTCCACTATTTGAAAAGTCCAACAACAATAAGGGCCCATATTTTGATATTATTTTAAAAGAGAGTCAAACAGGATACCCTCCCACAAAGGTCCTCTGTGAATGGCAGAAGGAAATAGCTGAATTGCCAACCACTGAAGCTGAAGATATACTGGGCTATCAATAAAGATTACAGTCAATTGAACAGAGGCAGGACATAAAAAATTTCTTCTGAACATAAAATCTTTACTCTATAACTTGGCCGTTATAATTGGTATGGTAGTATCACATGCAACTACTACAGGTGACACAGCCTATTTGTTTCAT
The DNA here is from genome assembly GCA_008711295.1 of Anarhynchus alexandrinus. NCBI lineage: Eukaryota > Metazoa > Chordata > Aves > Charadriiformes > Charadriidae > Anarhynchus > Anarhynchus alexandrinus. The sequence continues at coordinate 239,543 of VUYV01000550.1, forward strand.
GTTGCCAATACAGTGCCTACTTTCATCCATGAAGTTCACGCTTATATTAAGAGATGAGCAATCAGATCAGCATTCTCACTGAAATAAACTGCATGTGGCAGGTCACTGAATCTTTCAAATCCATTGTAAAAAAACAGAACTGACAACTTTTTTTTTTCCTTTCTCTTTTCTTTTTTTTTTTTTCTTTTTTTTTCAGCACAAGAGGGGAGGGAGAAGGAGGGGTAACTGCTCATTGGCAAGACAAAACTCAAAACACAGTGGGTGTCTAGCATACTGCTGGCCAAGGGCAATGGGATTCTGCTCCCCTCTCAAGAGGAACAGCACACAACCACCAGAATGCTATACATAACCATCCAGGCTCACTGGTACTGCTTGGGTAGGTCCAGACTTGGCCCTTTTTAATGCAGTATTCTCAGCTAGCTGTTTGCTTGGGACATCAACAGTGCCACCTGTGAAACAGTATCACTGTCAAAATCAGCAGCGTCCTTGTCAGAGCTGACAATTCCCACCTCTAATTCCAGACCTTATTTTATGATTAAAAGCAGCTGCCCGTGAGGACATTCAGATGGGAGAACTGATCTGCCTGAAAGGCAACCAGGCTGGGGAGCAAGAGAGTTATTTGCAAAGAGATTGAAATGCCTGGTTTCCCCATCCAGCTTACTATCAGCACTCAAGTGGTTCTGCTAGCATAAAAGTGAGGCAACGCTGCTGCAGGACGGACACAAGCAGCCAGGGAGAAATGGACCAGGCTTGGATTTTTATTTTTATTCTTAACTATGTCAATTTAAGGTGCTTGTGGAACTACAGCACATATTTAATACCCACAGCTCATCAAACAGCTTGTCTGCTTTTCCTCAATCGCATCATGCAGTTTAATCCAAGATACCAGATTCCCTTACAAATCCTGAGAGAAGCGAGTCAGTCAGGCTCACCCAAAGCACAGATTCACAAGCAAATCACTGTGCATTAGCTGAACCATGGTAACTGATCACAACTGTGGGAAATATGAGGTAAAACACATTTTCAGTCTCTTGCAGTTGAAACCAGCATGTTTTAGCACACACCTGGGTTGGACTTACTAAATCATGGTAGTCCATTCACCAGCTGGACTCAAACCAACAAATTCCTCCCCAGGATTTAAACTTTACAGAAATCCAGCACTCCCAGTTTACTTTAGTGGGATTAATCAACCTGAATACCTTAAGCATTAATGTCTTCCAGCACTCAAGGCCACATCCTCACTTAGATGTGATAAAAATCCAAAGGCACTGAGGGTATACGCAAAACATTTATCTTAAGCCTACAACTACAGTATTGGCCATTACAGAACAGAAACTGATCTTTTTAAGTGCTTCCCAAATTTAGCAAAAAACATGTACCTTTTTTCTAGATCTTTGATTTTCTCCCGTAGAGGTGCAACAGCCTAAAATAAAGGAATAATATTTAATCTTTGAAGAACAGAACAAGATTCATATCACAAAACATGCATATAGAAAGTTACTTTAGAGCAAAAATCATGGCAGCCTCCTATGGAGAGCTTCACTGAAGATGCTCCTGGAAACTTGCATCTTAAAGCATCCTCTATGTCAAAAAATCCTTGAACCTTTTTCACCAAAAATAAAATCACCCAGTACAGTGTGAAATCCCTTAACTTACCACTGAAAACTAAACACCTCAAGGCTAGGAGTACCACAACCTTGTTGCTAAGAACATCCAATGATTCCTATTTGGCAAACTGAAGTCACAAGTGACTTGTCTGAGGCTGTCAAAGCCTATCTATATTGAGCAACATTACAAAAGGACAGTCAGTAAAACTTCAACTATTTAAATGGACAGCAGATACATATACTTAGAGTACACAAACACAGAGGCATTAGCTCCAGTGCAAAGGCTGTAACTCTCTCAGAACATGGTGTGTGAATTTAAACAAACATCATGTTTAAAATGAGATACGTTTTACATCATGATTCGAGGGCATATCTAGGCTTTAAAAAAAATATTAAAATTAAATTTGTTAGAAAATACAGTTTACCTATCAAGACTTCTGTTTGCATTTTCACAGCTTTGAAAATCACTTAAGCCAGCATTAGTTTCAGGTTCTTTATCACATGAGCCAAATTTCTAACAGTCCTGCCAAATTTCAGCAAGTCCCTGAACTCTTGTGTTTAAATTTACTAAAACCTTGTCACAAAATTTACCATCTAGGGCCATACATAAGTTGAAAGCTATCAGATGGTTATCACTTGAAATGATACTATACAGCAACACATCACCAATCACTGTTAATTAGTTTTGTACAAATATTGCTGGTTAAAGCTAGACAATTCAGGAACTTCACGAACTGAAATAAGCTCCATATTAATATTAAGAAGAAATACAGTATTGTCTTTTATATTCATTAAATATCTAGCTCTGTGGAGCAGCAAATAGTTCTTGAAACAGTTGTATTTATTCTGATGGTTCAAGATATGGTATAATTAAAGCTTTAAAAACAAGATCCAGAAATGCTCAACTTCTCAGACCTTAGAGTAACTCTGATCTACCTATTGAATTTCAAGCATTTAACCATTGTTAAACTGTGATTTTTAGAATGCTTATGCAATGTTTACCAGAATTAAAAAAAAAAAAGAGGAAAAAAAAAAGAGAAAGCAAAAGACAAACTAAGAACACAGTCTTTCCATTGATTTTAAGCAATTTCTTGTTGTGTCCAGAGGAACGATAGCTATATAAACCTGTTGGAATACAAGACACTAGGCAGATCAGACTACACTAGTACAGGTCATGCACACCCAGACAAGGGGTAGGGAGTATTGACCTTAAAGACTTTTGTATCTATTATATTCTTTATTTTACTGTATTAGACTGGAAGTCTAAAAACATCTGGAGAAAGATCTGTTGCATACATTCTTAATATTTCACAATAAACTGAGGTTGAATTCAGAGGTATTGGTACAGAAGTTCAGGACCACCAGTGTGTTCAATACCTATGCCTACTCCAGCAATTGCCAGGACTTGTGCTTAAAGCATTGGTACTGCACACCATCCCTGACCACAAACACCGCTACATTTGTTCATTAGTTAAGAACAAAGCAAAGCATTTTGGGAAGGTTCAAATTTCTAATCAAACTTATATATACTTAACATTTTGTACGGGTGGCAGAAAAAAGAATTTGTGTATATCCTTCATTCAATAAGGAAAAAAACAGTTCTCAGGAGGACTCTACCACAGTGTCTGCAGCAAATAAGACAGTAGAGCTATTACTTTCAAGAAAGGTTTAGGGGAAAAAATGAAAAATGAGTCACAGACCTATGGCAGAAACTCCACTATAGTAAAGAACAGTTCAAAAAACTTATGTACAGACATAAATCCAATGCTTTGAGTGGAATGGAGAGTAATAAGATAGAATTAAATACACCCTTTCAATATGCAATGAAGGAAACGGAGTCCTCAAAACAAAACAGACTACAACTATTAGCAAACTAACCTCCTCTATTTTACTTTCCACCTTCTGATCCCCATTTTCTTGAAGAGACCTGTTGGAAAGAAAAGAAAAAACATAATTCATACCTAAGCAACAGTTGCTCCACCGCACCTGCACCATGCTTTTCCTGCTAGGACAGTATCTTCAAAGCAACCCAAGTTAGTGTTATTTCAAAGACACACTCAGACCAAATGAAAGCAGATGGTCCGATTCCCATTGAAATCAGCTAGTCTTGTCACAAAGTTTGGCAGAAACTGAACCAAGCCCACAGGAAAGAGTAATAGCAACAAAGATGACATTCATTTTACAGAGAAAATTGACTTCATTGTAGAAAAGTATCTAATTACTGCACTAAGGTGAGGTCAGCAGAAACGTTTTGAGTGTAGCTTTACTACGCAAATGCCCAAGACAGTTTTTTGAGAGTCTCTGTTTACTGCATGCTAACAAAACATTTTCCTTTAATATCACAACTGTAACAGCAATTTCAATCAAAAAGAGAAAAGGGCAAACGTGTCTAGGTTTGATTTCGAACTTTTACAAAAACAAGGAAAAAAAACCTATACCAAAACTTGTCTAAAGCAACCATCTGATGGGCAATACTGACTTAGCACACAAATGCTACTTGTTTGACATGAAGCCAAGCTTATATACTGAAGAATGTCAAGGTAACTTGTGAAAGCAGAGTACTAAGAAGCTGGTGTCTTGCACAAATATATGTGGTCTTATTTAGCATCCAATGGTATAAAGGATCTCAATTAGTTGTGTTCATTCTTTGAGTAAACTTCTACAGGTGTAGAATATGTATTTTTAAATTTTACCGCTTGCATCTAGTCTATGCAATTTTCCTTAAGTTTGCATAGTTTTTTGGGTTTTTTTTCAATTAAACCTTCTGAAAGGGGAATTATTTATCTTACAGTAGTAAGTTTTTGCATACTAGAGGATTCATGGGTATCCAACATAAAATGGAGTGCTTTCAAATAAAACAGAGCTCCTTCACTTGGGACCTGAAGTCATTACACCTAGGGAAACAGAAGATCCTTTGTTAAGCAGATATACATATGCCATACTGTTAGAAGTCAGAGCAATGATTCCCTTCATACCCCTCTGTAAAACTCTCTTACTAAAAAGTCAGTTCAGCCTATTACTGAGGCAAAAAACTTATTGACCAGATTCGTTTTGTCGTATCAGTAGAGTGCAGCAAATTCCTAGACTAAGACGCACAGACCCTGAACCATCCTTTCAAAACAAATTGCAATTTATTGTAATAGTGGCAAATAAAAACCCTCCAGTTAACATAGTATGAATTTATTACAAGGAAGCAATGTTAAGTAATTCTTGTTAATTTTTCAAATGTTTTCCCAAATAACAGAAATCTACAAAGAGCTATGCGAGCAATCTGTGAATACACAGCCTTTCCTCTGTGCTAAATGAGCAAGAAAAATTTGGGAAGCCTCTCAGAATATAAAAGGGTTCCCTCAAAAATAGTTCCTACTATTGTTTATTCACAAATCCTGGAACTTAAGGACTGGCACTCTGTAGTTTAGTTTTTAATGAGCTCTTCCTGCTAACAAAGACAATCTTATTGGCTGAGGACCAACACCAAACCTTCAGAAATAAAAGTTTTCCCCCTCAATAGCTCTGTAATGGACACATCAAATAAGAAGTCAGATGCAGCTAGTAGTAGAATTGCTAAGGACAGCTTATCAGGGAATTAACACTCTGGATCCCACACCCACCTGCCCTCCTCAAACCCCTCTCTGAGGTTCTTGTCCTTCCTTATGACATGCTCAGCTGCTCATGTAACAGCTGCTAAGCTGCCATAGTTGCTGGTCATGATAACATGGTAATCTAAATGCTCTCTCCATCTGCAAGCCCCAGCAGCTCAGCAGCTGTTTGCCTAACAGCTGAACACTGCAGCAAGGGTGGGAAGCTCCCAGAGAAGTAAAGCGCATAGCTTGGAAAAGGAACAGATCCCAGGCTAAGCTGTCCTGGGTGAATAAGAGCCCCTAGAGAATTTATTCATTTTCTTACTTTGTCTCAAACTTTCTTTACTCTGTGCTGCTACGCGTGGCAACAGGGTACCAAAACCCTTTACTGGCAAAACAACATGGTGAAAAAGGTTGTATTCTATGCACAAAGGCTTTGTTGTAGGGAACAGACTGTCCCCATATTCTCTTCACCTTCTTTTGCAGTTTTGTCTTCCTGATGAATTTTCCCAAAGGACAAAAACTCACATGCAAGCAGAAATGTTGTGAAAATCTGCATGTTTTGCATGCATATGCTGTGCTTTCCTATTTCTAAGGGCAAAAATTCTGGGGAAGAGCGCAGGATTTTTTTACTTTTCAGTAGTTAAACCATTGGATTTCCTCCCAATTAATTGTGGAGCAGGAAAAGCCCTCAAAACCACATTTCTAATTCTAGGTACAGAAACATAATTATGGCAAGCAGTGGAGGATCTGCTGCTCTCAATGTTTAAGCCTATATTGTCACTGAGATATGGACAGATCTGTGCTGAGGAAAAGCAGAATCCAAGCCTAAGTGCCCTACTATGTCGAGCAACTTGCCTGAAAGCATCTCCAAAATCAGAAGATTAATTTGTGTAAAGAAAGGCAGATGCTGAAGTGACAGCAAGATCCTAGGCGAGATTTGCAGCAGATGTATAACCCTGTTTGAGACTGAACACCTTGTATTTAAAAAATGGTATCAGCTGCTTAGCAACTATCCAAACAACAATGTGAGCTGCTGTTCTATTTTCTCCCTACTGGATACGCAGTGACACATGCTGATGGGAAAGGTAAGTTAATTTTATTTCAGATAAGGATATTCAATTAAAAAAATATATACATTACCTCATATTGACAAAGTTTCCCCATACAGCTGGAAAATAAGAAAAGAGACACATTACAGTGTTATATAACAGTACATGAGATCATTTTTCCCTGTTATCATCAGAAGGAATTTAAAATGATGTTATGTATGTTAATCACAAATTAGCTAAATAAGTTACATACGTGATATATATACACACATGAAGTGACTAGAACACAGTTTAAGAGTATAGGATGAATTCTGATGAAATTACATGAGACTATAAAAAAGTAGGAAAATACAGTAATTCAATAAAAAAGGACTAGACTTGGATTCCAGTGCACACCTGGAATTATCTGACTAGTAAATCAGCAGATATACTTATCTGATCATTATCCCCACACTATATTACATAAACAAAATGTACAAGAATCCTCTGAACTGTAATTTGACACAACACACAGATTAAACAAACCAGAGCTCTGGATTTGTTTATTAGGGATACTGAAAAAAAAAACAGCAAGAGCAAGAAAGGAGTCCTGTAGTCCTGAACCACACAAACTGGAAACTGCAGACTGACAAGAGTAAAAAGACTGGCCACTACATGCAGTAGCTGCACCAGTCCAAAGAGGTGCCAGAACAGTCCTGCACTAAAGGTAGCAAGTACTTGCATGCATATGAATTCTCTCTCGAAATATGTATACATTGTGATGCAGACACAAAAGGTACCTAAGCAATGTAACCAAATGCCTCGCTAAGCAAACAAAGATCATTTATTACACTCTTTGTATGGAAAAAAGTTTTAAAGAAGACAAACCGCAGTGTAAAATAGCACAGCAAACATGTATCAGCTGTTCCTCTGTGTTCACAAAAAAGATTTATCTGCCCAATTTATTTTCTACTAGAAAAAAAATCTTCTGAAACTATTCAGAGTTTAAGTGATTACACGAAGACTACCAGAACACTGATTTTCCTTTTAACTTTCAACTAGGACACAGAATGTAGTTTAAAGTGAAAAAATGAGGAGCCATAAACCAGGCTACACTAAAGAGCTGACAACTTCAGATCATCAAGACAAACAAGATTAATACGGAACAGTTACGTAAGGGACTCTGCAACAATAAGCAACACCGGAAATATACCCAGAATATCGCCACACACACACACAAAAAAATAAAATCATTCTGCAATTGCACTTTAATAGACAAAGCTCAACCTAAGGATCCAAATTCCACTGGGTCTTAAGAAGGAGTAGCCGCCTATATGCAGTATTAACATATATACAGAAAGCGTCTAAAGTGTCCTCGGTTTTTGTAAGCTGCGCTTCAGGTCTCAAGTAGCAGCTAAGGAAGTATTTTGCCTAGATTCAGGCTTGGCACATACATTTTCATGATTATTACTTATTGATCTCAAGCAGACAATGAGGTGTTACAGAAACAAGAAAACAAAAAACGCTGCTACAGTCACAGGCACCTTCCAGGCAAGAGAAGAAAGGAAACATACCCAGGAAAAAGGAGCGGGGAGGACATGGGTGAGGATGCAGTAATGCAGTTACTGTTACACCCTTCAGGGGATGGCAAAGCTACTGAACTGTTTTTACCTACTGAGTAACTTAAAGAGTAACTCAAATGAATCCATGACAGACTATCAAACAAACTGTAGGAGGGCACTGTGATATCTCTGGTGGCATCATAAAACCTCTGTCGCCTTCTGGGGAAAAGATACAAAAGCTTTATATTAGAACAGATGACCAATAAAATCCAACTGAATTTAAAAAACACTGTGGATTTTATGTTAATTAGATAAAGTAAATACTCTGTGGGAAAAAGGGATACAGTGTTGAGTAGTAAATTAAATTCAAGTTGTTTACCCTCTGTCTAGGATTTTAGAATAATTTATGATAACATTAATGGAAAAATGCCCCCTTTTTTTTTATCCCCAAGTGAATGATGACCACCTGGCAACTACAGGTACAGAATTCTCAAGTTATACATTACTCAGCTATACTTGCAATCAGTTATTTTTCTGGGCTACAGAAACCCGTACAAATAACATAACATATTGTTTACACAGTGGCAGGAAACATCTGGGCTCAGTTGGTGAAGCAGTAATAGATGAAAAATGAGTTGCCAGCTGCACGATAAATACCACCCTGCCAGTTTCGTTGCAAAGAGAGTGCAGCTACATGGCATACAAGAAACTGGCTTCCTAAAGAAAATGTGTTAATTGTGTGTACTCCATGTCCACAGCAGAGAAGGGGAGCTCAGAAAAGCATTTGAGTACTTCCAGAAACACTATGCTTGATATCCCTGTTCTGTAGGAGCACGTGACCTTCCATTAAACTTCTAGGAAGCATGTTTTTGTACCATTGCAAAAAAAGAATGAAACTGCAAAATAAACCACATAGGAAATACCATATGGAGGGATCTGAAGAACTCTGAAGTCTCTCTCACATGCAGAGAAATGCCACAGAAACTCACCTGAACATAGTGCCCGCACAAAGGCTTCTGAACGCACAATTCTACAGAGAATCTCTTCGGCTACTGCATGTTCACATACAGCTTACATCAAGGTTGAAGACATCAGAGGTAAAGTTTTGCACTACAGTGGAATTAAGGTTTTGTTGTTTTGTTTTTTTTTTAAATGTGTATCACAACTGTTTATATAATGGGCTTGCACAGCTGCAGAACCAGCAGTATGACTATGGCTTACAGAGGATTTCCTTGATTTGTCGCTTCCTTTCCCTAAAGGTTATGCCAAGACCAGTTTGACATTCAGGCAAGAACGATGGAAACGCATTAAGGCAAACGGGCCCAAATCCACAAGCAGAATGATGCAGAATTAGAAGTCCAAGACGAAAACCCTCACAGGCACCATAAAACCCCTTGACAGGCCCACCGAGTTCAGGTACCAAAAGCTGCACATGTGGATGGTTAGAAAAGCATCCTTACCAGCAAGGTCATGAATAAGGCAATACACATAAACCCAGTTTTCAACAGCATCAGACTCCTAATGGACCCAATCTGAGCAAATGCTGACATAACTGAGCACCTCACTGTAAAAGCCAGTCTTAAAAAAATACAATTAAAAAAAATTCCAACTCTAAAGCCAAATCTTTTAAGCCAAGAGGTATTAATCCAGAATAACAGTCCTATGCCAATTCTCACACCTTAGAGATTTTAACATCTTCACCCCCCACAGCCACACACAGTACATACTATATGAAGAACTTCATCCACCTGGAGAGCGTGCATGGACAGAGAGTCTTCCTACCATCTACTGAAACTCTGTGCAAGGGAAGAATTCATGATTAATTGGACTAGGCAGACAGGAGCATGACTTGTAACCAAATAATTAAGATACTCACCTACAAAAGAGAAGAAATAGAGGTTCTGCTTATTCGCTCAAAGACTATTCGTAAACGCCACCCAATGACCGATTAAGGTAATAAGTTGCCATTAGGGAAGAGATCAGAATATCTGGATTGTTCTGAGACACATGAAAGCCTGGTTTAATGGCCTGTAGGAGAAAGATGAAGTCCTATGCTGACTCTATCTGTTCTGGGATGTTTTTTCTCCTCTGCATCCCTTCCATAAAATGAGAACAATCATTTTTATTTTAGTGTTTTTGCAAGGATTAATTGCAAGTACCATGAAGATTAAAATACATCAGAGGCATTAATCACTCCCACAGAAATTACACTTTAAAGCAACAGCTTCCAGAGAAGAAGAATGACATGCCCGAGACAAAGCGATGAAGAGCTGTACTTTTAGAAATGACAATATTTGTTTCTTAAAGCCTTAATCACAGTATTGTTATTAAAGAGGTATTTACATTTTGCCAACTAAACATTAGTCACTCATGATTTTCAGAAAACCTCAATCCTCTTTTTTGTTTGGTTTGTTGTTTGGGGTTTTTCCCCCTCCAGCCTCTGAGAGATAGAGCTATAACTATTTAGCAAGCACAGCCTTATGGTAAAATGGTCGTAGGTTTGCAAGACTTCTCAAAACTACATTAAACAAAAGCCAATCAGTCACAGATGACTAAAGAATGGTTCCCTTTCTACTGAATACATTTATATTCCTGGAAATTTAAAGGTTTGTTTAGTTTTTCTAGAGAAAACCGTTTCTGAAATTGTGCTGGATGCAGAGCAGTACAATGACTGGGCTACTTTCAGCAAAGGAATATTCCAAGAGCTATCCTTTGGATAGAAGCCAACCCTGCCTGCATGAAGAAAAAAAAACAAAACAAAAAAAAAAAAAAAAAAAAACAAAAAAACCCCACANCAATACACCAGAACAAACACACAAAAAAATCTGTTAAATCACACTTGAAAAAGTACAACAGAAATCCCAAGCAATTTGCTGTTGGGCATCCACTATTAAATGGACACTTTCCTATCTATCATCATCAGACTTTTAGCTCTGACCGACTGCACTTCATAGCAGGCAACAGTTCTTCAGTTATTCTTCTAGATCCTCAGAATATAGGGAAAGGATATATTTTTTCACCTGAATGTCCTTTGAGTCTGTCATCTGCAATAATACTTACTGTATAGGTTTTATAGAAAACACAGGCAACTACTCTGAGAACCTTGCATGCCTTTATTAACTCGTTCACAATAGGCTGGGGAACCAAAAAAATAACACTATCATAATCTGAAGGTGGGGAAAAAACAGAACCTCTAAGGAAGCCTGTGCCTTTACCCCAGGATGATCCCTATTCTCTCGGTCTCTTTAAATGCCATTAAAATCAAGTCATAGAATATCACAAGGCACCGACCATAATAAACACTCAATCTGAAATTATTAGTGATAACATTAGTTTCAGCATCACATACATTTTAAAACAGGTGTTTTAAAAAGTGAGACCATAAAGCCCATAGAGATCCAACTGTGCCAAAATCGGATGCAATCTCTCTTAAAACCATTTTCTTTCCCAATGGCTTTGTTTGCATTTTCAAGACACTCAGTTAAAGAAACTTTTACACAAACTTCTAAGTAGATTTAGCTGAAAACACAGGATTTTTTCCCTGTATTGCCCTCTGTACAACCTCTGCTCCTCAGAATAAAAAGAGCACAAGATGACGATCATTTCAAACAGATCTCGCTATCCACAGAAACAGCATGCAGGAACAATATGAATTAATATATGGACATAACCTGAATTTCTAGGGCAAAGTCATAAGTTCTGAATGTCCAGAGTGAATTGCTTCAGCCAAACCTTTTATTTCAGAGAGATGCAATGTCATTCAAAACAGGGTTTTTTTTCTTAAATCTGACTCTCCATAGTTGCTCAGCAGCTTCAGTCTCCTGTTAGAAAGAAGCTTTTCATCTCCAGAAGAAAACTTGACAAAAAGGAAAAGTAAGCAAGGGGAGCTTATAAAATGCTGATTATTACAGATGCATTAAAGTTTTCATTTAACTCTTTTGCAGTTCTCAATTAGATATGTAATAATGTAAAGAAAACTATTATTTTCTTTGGGAAACTTATTTCCCACACAACACGCTTTTCGCTAAATTGGAAAGATATGGGTTTGATGGACGGAATACTCAATCGATAAGGAATTGGCTGGGTGGCCGCATCCAAAGAGTTGTGGTCTATGGCTCAATGTCCAAAGGGACATCAGTAAAAAGTGCTGTCCTTCAGGGGTCTGTATTGTGTTCCGCAGTGTTCAGTACCTTTATTAATAATACTGACAGTGGGATTGAGCACACCCTCAGCGAGTTTACAGATGATACCAAGCTGAGTAGTGCCAGAGGGAAGTGATGCCATCCAGAAGGACCTTGAGAGGCTTAAGGAGTGGGCCAACTTGAACCTCATGAAGTTCAACAAGGCCAAGTGCAACGTCTCACACCTGGGTTGGGGAAATCACCAGTATAAGTACAGGCTGGATTACAAATGGACTGAGAGCAGCCCTGCAGAGAAGGACTTGGGGGTACTGGTGGGGGAAAAATTGGACATGAGCCAGCAATGCACGCTTGCAGCCCAGAAAGCCAACTGCGTCCTGGGCTGCATCAAAAGAAGCACAGCCACAAGGCTGAGGCAGCTGATTCTGCCCCTCTACTCTGCTCTGGCGAGACCCCACCTGGAGTACTGCATCCAGCTCTGGGGTCCCCACTACAAGAAAGATGTGAACCTGTTGGAGCTGGTCCAGAGAAAAGCCACAAAAACGATCAGAGGGCTGGAGCACCTCTCCTGTGAAGAACAGCTGCGAGAGTTGGGGTTGTTCAGCCTGGAGAAGAGAAGGCTCCAGGGAGACCTTATAGTAGCCTTCCAGTACTTAAAGGGGGACCTACAGGAAAGATGGGGAGGGACTCCTTATCAAGGAGTGTAGTGACAGGATGAGGGGTAATGATTTTAAACTGAAAGAGGGTAGATTTAGATTAGAGAAACTTTACCAGGGCCTGGTCTAGTAAAAGATGTTCCTGCCCATGGCAGGGGGGCTGGTCTAGATGATCTTCAAAGTTCCCTTCCAACACAAACCATTCTATGATTTAACATTTCAAGCTGCATTTTATAGTCTGGATTCTATAACAATAAAAAAACCCTCAGTTGTATCTTATCTGTAATTCCAGTAGTTGGTTAATTTGCTTTAGAAAATTATTACACTGATGAGAGTACGTTGCAATATTTGTGGAGGTAACAACATATAATTACTAATCACAACTTTGTATAAGGGAATGTCACATTCCTAGGTGAAGTTTATGATTATGCCTTTGGGGACTGTACAACAATTTGAATATTAAAAAAATGAAAAATCTACTCCTCTGGTATGTCTATACAAATTTCTGTACAGCAAGCAGTTCTTCCTGTTGTATTTCCTGAACTAACATCTTTATCAACAGTAAAGTTCCTGCCCCAAATCAAAGACAGCAGACTGTAGCTTTTCCCACATGGGAAGTACCCTAGACACCATCACACAGGATTTTCTGAAGGGGAAGATGCTCCCTCTTCAACTTGGGTAACACCACCACTCTTTGTCAATCCCTCAGCTAGTCATCACCTAGCAAAACAAAGGCAACAGTTACCAGGACAACGTTTTTGTACTTTCTTTTAAGAATGAATACTTAAGCTTTAGCAAACTGATACACTCCTACAGCTGTGAGATATAACATTATGCATATGTTCCTTCTTTACAAGAATTAATGGGGCTTCATACTGGATGGGGAGCTAACCATGAATACTTATGCTAACATTTCAGTTAGCATCATCACTTTATGGCTGAATTCTGTTCTTTGCTTCCCAGACAGCAAACTCTTTTCAAATCTTTTGTTAAGTCTTTTTTCCAGTTCTCTGTTCAGTGTTTCTACTTCCTATTTCATATCTTTAGCATGTCCTTCTTTACCACTACTCATCCATTTTTGTCTATCCTTTATATTTTGCTACAAGTAAGGTAATGCACTCCAATTGTTAGTTACTACAAACAGAAAAAAACATCCAGTATTTACAAAAAAAAACCAAAACCCAGAATGCATGTAACTCATCACAGTTATGAAGTTCCAAACAGGATGTTTGATTTTCATCACCACATGTATTTGAGTGTGCCTGGACACCATAAAAACTTTGCAGCTTTGAATTTACTGGCTTGAAACAACGAAGTGGATTGCAAATATGTTGACTGCCTACAAAATGTTTGAAGTCCCAAGGGAGACAACAGAAGGACTTTGACCTATACGTAACTGGAGTACTATGTAATAATTACATTCTGGACTGGGTCAAAATGTGGCAATTGGGCAATGTGAAAGCTAAGCAATCTAAATTGCTAACATCCCTGTGTCCCCTTTTCACTTAATAATAGAGAAAGAACTGAAAACCTTAAATGTCTTTCCTTAAACAGCAGCAGATGATGAAAGAAAATTATGAAATAACATCTACCTCCAGATAAATCTGATCTACACAATTCAAATGTGCCAAATTTGTTGAGAAAACCATTTTGTCCCTTTGCATTAAAGCAACACAGCTGGTTAAAGAAACCAACAGAAACCTTCTAAGCCAACAGACTCTGATGTGCTACTGTTAGGGCTATATATGTCCCTATTTCAAGTGAAGGAAAGAGAAAGCAGGGGAACTATTATCTCAACAACTGGAATGTATCATATGCAGTTTTACACAAATCATGTTTTCCCCAATCAAGATGGCAGCCCTTATTTTTCAAATGCCTTTTGAAACAAAAAAAAAAAAAAAAGGGGGGGGTGGGGGGAGAACTTTGTCACCTAATTTAGCCCTTCACCTTCCCTTTGTTTCCCAGACATGGCTAGCAGAACTGTGGGGCATTTCTCAAGAGACTCAGAGACAGACGATATTCCACCCTCCCAAGATAACGGTGATACCCCAGCATGCATGTCAAACCCCAGAAACTGAGCAAGCACCCAAGGTAACATGACTCACATTAGGGTGACAATCAAATGAGGGGTCAGGACTCACTATTTTCAGCATTTTATTTTAAGTTCCATAGAATCATAGAATTGATGAGGTTGGAAGGGACCTTTAAGATCATCAAGTCCAACCATTAACCTAACCTGACAAAACCACTTCTAAACCATGTCCCCAAGTACCACGTCCACCCTTTTTTTAAACACCTCCAGGGATGGCGAATCCACCACCTCCCTGGGCAGTCTATTCCAATGTTTAATAACCCTTTCAGTGAAAAAATGTTTCCTAATATCCAATCTAAACCTCCCCTGACATAACTTGAACCCATTTCCTTTCATCCTATCACTTGTCACCAGGGAGGTCAGCCCCCACCTCTCTACAACCTCCTTTCAGGTAGTTGTAGAGGGTGATAAGGTCTCCCCTCAGCCTCCTCTTCTCCAGGCTAAACAACCCCAGTTCCCTCAGTCATTCCTCATAAGATTTGTTGACTGCTAAGATTGTTTTCAGCAGACTCACAGCATGCTCCAATGGTTAGCACTGTAACTGAAACAAACTCGCTTTTCCCAGTTAACTTTTACAAACCCCTTCAAGTAACCTGGTGCAGTAACTCCCATCTCTCCCTCCCTAGGGTTCACAAATGAGAAGTTGAAAACTACCGGTTTCAACTAAACCCTGTTTTGGTCAACCAACCTTACAGAAAAGAAACAAGCAATAAAATGATAGTGGAACATTCCCCCTTTTTTAAAAACATAAAGGGGAAAGAAGGTGGAAGCTCTTAAGAGTCTTTGTCCTTCAGTAGAATGATGGCAGCACAACCTCCTGCACACACCGCAGAAAAGACAAATACTAAGTGGAGATAAAATATTAAAGACAAATACTAAAGACAAATATTAAATGCAGATAAGCTGGGAACTGTAAGAGTGAATTTCTCCAGGATGCCAAAAAATTGGTTTAAAACTTCATGGCTAGCAAAGCAGAGTTGGAGTCCATCTATTCCTGACAAACTCAACTGAAGTGTAAACATATTTTCATAAGCTACATGGCTACAGCTAGTTGAAAGCCTGATGAGCAGGGAACTGGAAGCTGTTGAAGACAGTAAACTTATTTGCATAAACCCACAGATGAAAGGCACCTCTGCAGGACATGAAGCCAGCGAGCAAATGTTTTTGGTTCAATTTTTTTTGGTGGAGAATCCATGGCATGCTGACACAAAAAGCAGGCAAGCCTGATGTCACATCAGACCATTTCTAACTCTTCCAAGCCCAGTCAATCCTGCTGTCTAGTTATAAAACAGCTGGGAAAGGAATATTTCTGGTATTCTCCACAGCAGTGCTGAATAACTAGCCTGAAGCAATAGGACAGGACCAAATTCGCAGCTATTTTTCTATTATGAAAAGTGAATGTAAAAGCTACAACATTAAATAGCATTTAACGTTTGTTTTGAACATGTGCAAGACAAGCAACGTGGAAGGGGCTCAAACTTGAGGTAGACTCAAACCAAAAAGCTTACTCACACCTTGATATTCTGAGAAGATCAAACTACATTCTTCCTAGCTGATGGAAATCTGACAAAAACAAATGGCTAACCTTGTGAAACAAAGGATAACAACCATGGCAACTAACAAAGCTGGGAGAAGTCAAGCCACTACACTGCAGGATGTACTCTCCTCACATTATTTTGACATTTTGTTTTTAAGTTGTTTCAGTAGCTGTACTGTAATTTATCTTACAAAGGTAACAAGGTCTTAAGCTTTGATCTCATGACAGCACCCTACTATTCCTTCTTTTTACCCTTGGAAAAGGAACAAGGCTACTGACATACTTTCTGAGAACTATTTGATCTACCCATGAGCAAAGAGAACTGTTCTACTTTACCAGAAATAGAACTCTTAACTTTATTTTCATTAAGAAAATGCAACTCCCTTGTTATACCAAGACATCAGTAGCTTATTTACAGTAGCATCAAGATTAAAGCAAACCATGCAGATTGATGAGCTCTGATCTTTAAATCCTGACTACAAAATTTTACACTGTATTTCCAACCACTTAAATAAGGTCCTGGTTCTACAATGACAGCCTCACTGAAGCATCTCAGTATGTCCATATAAAGCTGAATAAACATTTAAAACTTCATTGACACTGGATTTTTTTTAACAATATCTATTTAACTGGTTGCTGGTTTATGATCTGTCTATATTTCTCATTACAGACAACAAAAGTGAATTAAATCCATTTCACTTGTGTTTATAATCACCTCATGTTCTTAAGCTGTGGTTTCACAAGGGTTTCAAGATGATACAAGTGCAGCCCATGACTGAAAAGATTTGTTTCAGTCCACCTCGCCATGCCTCCCACTCCTTTGGTTAGCACTAGCATTCCTGCAGTATCTTGCTGGTGGTTAAATCAGAGAAAAGCTGTAGCAGAAGACTTTGTCCCTTTAAAAGGGCAACAAAAATTCAATCCTCGGGCAAAGCTTCCAGTTATACGTAGCACAGTACAGCCGTGGAACATAGCACAGGAGGAGACAGCACTGCAAGTGAGTCAACTAAGCTAATTCTGAAAAATATTTTAAAAAAATAAAATTTAGTAGCATTCTGCCAGATTACAGAATGATTTTGACAGCTCGCTAGCTGCACTGTCTCCAGTGTCATCACTTGGGCGATGGGGAACAAAATCATCCCTTTCACCTAGGGCCTACAGATAAGGTAAACGTAACTGCTCTCTTCAGTTTTGCCAGGGAACAGTCACTTAAGTTACAACAGCTTTTAACTGCCTGCTGCATAGAAATGCTCCTTTGGGGTTCTATTTTTATATACACAAACTATGCCTAGCACACTGTTTCAAGTTAATAACTATTTTTTTGAATTAATAGAAATTACATCTCCAGAAATGAGACATCAAATATTACTTTAATTCAAACTCAGATGTAAAGTAAGGATCCTTCTCACCCTAACTGCCACTACAGAAATGAGTGAAGTCCATAAAAAGAGTTCTAGGTATCTCTAATGTGAGCCTGACTGTGCACCTCATGTCACAGTGGCACTTTAACCGACATCAACAAGACTCCTTAGGTGAGACACTAATTGTAGACCTGCAAAGGGCGTGATGGCAATGCTGCAAACAGCACTGCCAGCTGGCCATTTCACCACGGCATGGCCTCCTAAGTTGGGCCAAAACAGCTGTCTGAATATCCACTGCCAAATGGTTATAACATGAAAAGGCGATCTTAGTCCACACCAGTTCCTTTACCTGGGGCACGGCACAGAAACTTAAGTCCTTGTATGTGCTGGATGCTGGTGGGAAATGGGAGATATGGAGCAAGGATACTTAAGCCAGCAGAGCCATCTAACACCTTGCTGTGAAACTACCGAGAGAGCCACTCAATGACTCTTGAGAGCGAGGTAGCTGAGAATCTTTTTCAGCCGCCTGTAATAAGCTCTTCTTCTAGTTTGCAAACTCTCATGGAGAAGTTCTTCAGGCACGCTTGTAACAAATTTGCATTCAAAGGCAGAAGCTTTTTATGAAATAAGACACTTTTAGAAAAGATACTCCTTAAATGTTCTCTTGGGGTTTCACACAAACTGACAAAAAGGCACTATCAAAAAAGACTTATCTCCTTCACAAAAAAAATAACATACTTGCCAAGAATTTCACTCCCTGTAACATAACGTGCTCCAAATCTGATTCCCCATGTACTAACACTGAATGGATATTCATGGAAAGGAGGTGCACAGCCTGAAAACACTTAGTCATTTGGAGAGCGCTTGAGAAAGAAGGAATGTAAGAAGTGCCAAAAAATACACCTACACCAGCAGCTCAGTTTTCTCAGATTGTATGCTATTTTAGTCTGGCATTATCTGACTGCAACCAGAGCACAGTGATGATGCAGTAATATTGCAAGGAGTGCACTTTTAGGATGGGGGGGATAGGATGATAATCACTTCCCTAGAAAAGGAAACAAAAAATAGTCTCTCTAGAATCTATTAGACCAGTGGCATCTGCTAGCATAGCACACTATGTTGAAAATATACCAGAGCCACAACTAACAATTCCACTACTTTTGACCACTAGTCAAAAAAGTGACAAGCACAGCAACCTGACACGTTAGATTTCAAAAAAAAAAATAAAATACTCCCATCAGACACCAACCTTTGTAAACTACTTTTTGCCGTACTGATCTGCAGTCCCTCTCCTCCTCCCGTTTTAGTGAATCCCAAAGAACGACCAGAAACAAGTGGTGAGAAGACTTCTATGACTTACAGCCCAGACAGCAAAAACCATACAGCAGTTTCTCCCTTCCTTCAGGCTAACTTTTACCCACAAAGCTAGACAGCAAACACCAACTACTCTCCATAGAATCTAATCAATAGCCAGGTCCTAATGACCATGTCAATTGCCACTCAATTCCAGTATTTTCACAGCAGCCTATTAAGTTTGTTTTCAAAATTAAGTACCATTTTTGGCAAAACATCAAACCCTTTCAAAATGAGAACAGACATTAAGCTGTCCCTGCTTCAGCTTCAGTACACATGGAACCTGAAGTCACTTGGACAAACAAACTGTCCTAAGAGTCAGAGCTGCACCATAACTTCAATGATAACAGCAGTATCTAAATAACGAGGTCCTGCAAACACAGTAACATATGGTAGTCACGAAAATTCCTACGTTGTGTTTCTGGGGTAGGAAACACCACCCCTTCTGCCAAATTACTTGAGTTGTACCTCTCCACCCTCCCAAAGGCAAAGGGAGGATCCCAAATCTGACGCACACGCCCATCCCCAAAGCTAGCTCACCTATATGTGTTTTGAAGCATCAAGAGAATCACTTGTCCCTAGCTAAGCTGACAAGGCTTCAAAGATCCTTCCTCATGATGTGCCGTCTACATGAAGTCTACCTAAGCCTAAAACCAGAACAGGCTAATACTAAATAAACTGAATATGAAACAGGCAACGGAAAAATCTGGACAAGAAAGGGAAGAGAGCTGACAGGACAACGTTAATAAATCCGAGTCTCCCTTCAACTCACGCCTAATAATTGAAGTCATAAACATCCCTGTCAGTGGTTTGTGCCTCTCTTAAGACTCCAGCTACGTGCTGAGCTAACAAACAAACAAGCAAACATTTACTTAGCCCCCAAAGGGACATCGGAGGATTTTTACAAAAAAATACCCACCCGCCAGGCTTGCCGCGGGGAGCTCCCCTGCGGCCTCACCTCACGCACCCGCACCAGGTTAACCTCAAGGCGGACAAAGAGCGGTCTTGAGGAGCGGCTGCGGAAATACCGACTCCTGCGGCCACGTCTGGCCCGGGCCGCTGCCCCTCGGCCCCTCCGCCCAGCCCGCCCACCCCACCCCACCGCCTCCGCCTCACCTCACGCCCGCGNCTCCCGGCGGGGCAAGGGGTGGCGGGGGGAAAAGCCTGACAGGCACCCTCGGCCCGGCCCGGCGGCCGCCCTCCGCCACGGCCTAGCCGGCTGCCCGCCGCGCTTGGGAAAGTTTCGGCGGGGCGGAGAGGCGGGGAAAGGCGGGGGACGGACGGACCCCCTCGGCCCCGAGGCGCGGGGAGAGGTGGGGGGGGCCGCGCGGACCCCCTTTCCCCGCCGGGGCCCGAGCAGCCGCGCCTCGCAACCGGGCAGCGCGACGGGGCGCGGGAGGAGCCGGCCCCCACAGCCGCCCTTCCTCCTCTCCTCCGGCGACGGGGGGCCGGGGGCGCCCGGGCAGCGGGCAATGAATGGCCGGGCCAGATCCGCCCCCACCCCCGCTTCACTCACAGGCGACATAGGCGACGAAGGCGAGCCCCATGAGCAGCTTCATCCTCCTCCGGTTGATGGCGGTCAACAGGCGCAGCAGCGGCCCCTTGCTCACCATGCCCAGCGGCAGGGGCACGCAGCGCTGGGCGCCTGCACGGCCGGCCACGCCACCGCTCGGCTCGGCTCGGCTCGGCTTCCCCCACCGGGGCTTCCCGGGAACCGCCCGCGCAGGCGCAGCGGCGCCCGCCCGCCCGCTCTCCCTTCCTCCTCCCTCCCCTTCCTCCAACGGTGACGGCGCATGCGCGGGCCGCCGGCGGCCTCAGCCACGGCCGGTGGGGCGGTGAGGCGGTGAGGCGAGGCGAGGCGAGGCGAGGAGCGGCGCGGAGGTGTCGCCGCGGGCCCCGTCCGTCCTTCTTTGGTAACCAGCGGCCGGCTCTTGGCTAGAAGCCGCCTGGAGGGCGGCCCGGCTGGCACAGAGCGTGCCTGAGGGGAAGTAAGGAGCTTCCGCAGTCTCTCCATGCCCTGGCCTGGTCTCTCAGGGCGGTCATGGTCACCTGCGGCTGCCCACTGTGGTGGCCCTTGGGTGGTGAC
>VUYV01000550.1:290341-343791 GCA_008711295.1 Anarhynchus alexandrinus
AAAAAATGGGTGCATTATCAACACTGTTTTGGTCACAAATCCAAAACACAGCACTCTATGAAGAAAATTAACTGTCCCAGCCAAAACCAGTACACGTGTGCAAACAAGTGAGGGGAGAAAGGCCCTGGAAAGGTGTGGGCTTGTGGTGTAGGCATCATGGCCCAGCATGTTCCACGCTGTGTGTAGATGTGACTAGACCACCGAGAGAAAGGAGCAGCAAAAGCATGCTCTGTGGTCTTGAATTAGGCTTTCCAGCTGGAGCTTGTACACAGACATGCACTGCAGACATAGCTACAATGTCCGGCTAGAGGTAGGGGTCGGGTGTGGCTTTCTGTAGGCTGACTTGAAATGGCTCACTGCTCTTGCAAATGCTTCCTTCCCATCTGTCCATCCACTTGGCTTGGAAACTCAGAAGGCCATTGATATTCATTAGTCAAATAGGAAAAATGCAGGCTTAAAGGAGAGGGAGAGGATGCTAGGAGGTTTTTTGTTGTAATGGCTTTTTATACTTTCCAATTTGTATTTTCAGTGACTTTGCCTGCAAAATCCTACCTTCAGCACTGAGCCTGTCCCTGGGTATTGCTTCTGCTTGAGGTGATTTTTATTTTTTTACTCTTCAGCTTTTCAAGAGTTAATTTTCCCCAAAACACACCGACACTTCCTTCCTCGAACGTCTTTCCTTTTTATACCCCTGGACAGTGTGGAGCTCTGAATATAGTGAAGTAACCAGTGCAGAATTTGTGCACCCCTGCAGTAAAGCCAGAGCAAGCACTCACTCTACAGCTCAGATCTTCAATTTACCCATTGAAATAATTTGCCCTGAACCTATTCAGGTTTATTATTTGAAATCAGCCACTAGAAGTGAGACAGTTAGTGGATTTTTTTCATCCTTTTGATGTATATAGTACTTCCATTAGCATCATGCTAAGGAAGATCTTCCTGGTTTCTAGATCAGACAATTTCAAGAAGGTAAGTAAAGCCTTTAGAACAATTAATGCAAGTCACTGAAAAAGTGTTCATGCCTGCACTTTTTTTTAGACTTCAGTAGTTTAATTGCCTCTTGAGCCTGATGAGGTGTTGATCTCTGCTAGATCGCAATAGCTGAGCCTCCTCTGGCAATAACTTAGAAATGGAAATAGGGTAATTATCATTTGGCCATCCAGTTTTCCATAAAAGACCTGGAGAAATGTTATTTAAAATCTCTTCCGTCAGCAGAAATGATCATATAGTTTATATAATTCTACTTACATCTGATAAAATTTAGAAAGGTCTATTTATAATCTACCTACTCACTGCTTAGTTTGGATAGAGGAATCATTTTTTATTTATGTTAGCAGAGTCTCCCTCCAATCCTGCAGGAGCCAGCTAACTCAGAGAGAGGGGAGACAGGAGCTAAGGGGCTGCTATTCAGTCAGACACTTCAATATTTAATCTGTTGCCCCTCTTCCAGAGTACTCTTTTTAACAGTCTTTCTATTCCCTGTGAATTTAACAGGAGCTGTACCTACAAAACATGCCTTTTATGAATGTGGGTCACTGCCAAGTCAGTAGAGAGCCTCATACAAGAAATCAGGTGAATTCCTTGAGGTACAAGTTAAAAGCAAGAAAAGTAATAAAAGTAAATTTCAAAACAGTGAATCACTAAGAGTGATTTGTTGTAAACACAGTGTTAAGCCACATGTTTAATGACCAGATCATAGAATCATTTAGGTTGGAAAAGACCCTTAAGATCATGGAGTCCAACAGTTAACCTAACACTGCCAAGTTCACCACTAAACCATTTACCTAAGCACCACGTCTACCCATCTTTTAAATATCTCCAGGGATGGTGACTCAACCACTTCCCTGGGCAGCCTGTTCCGATGCTTTACAACCCTTTCTGTGAAGAAATTTTTCCTAATATCCAATCTAAACCTCCCCTGGTGCAACTTGAGGCCATTTCCTCTTGCCCTATAACTTGCTACTTGGGAGAAGAAAACAACTGCCACCTGGCTACAACCTCCTTTCAGGTAGTTGTAGAGAGCGATAAGGTCTCCCCTCAGCCTCCTTTTCTCTGTGCTAAACAACCCCAGTTCCCTCAGCTGTTCCTCATAGGGCTTGTTCTCTAGACCCTTCACCAGCTTTGTTGCTCTTCTTTGGATGCAGTGTAAGTCCCAAACTAAACTCTGGATTGGGGGTTGATAATGAAGGATCCATGAATGCTGAAGCAAAATCTTGTCTGGCTGTTCTAATGGAGACTGCATCACTTCTGTGCAGACCTTTTCCTGTTGTTTAAAATAAACATTAAAACACTAATTCCCGACACTAATCCCACTACCAAACATGAATTCAAGAAACCCCTAGTCTTCTGTACTTTCCACTTAAAAATGCGTTTGCTGAATGCTAGTTCTTTCCTATTTCCTAAAGGCTGTATCTGCAATTCATATGTAAGCACGTCTTGAAACTGTGTTATATTCTTTGCAACCCCACTCTAACTGTAATTGTGTTGCAAGATCGAATGGCATCTAATACACTGAAAAATGTGAGTGGAATCTTCGCCCACCCTACAGCATTATAGCAAAACAGTTAGTATGATATAGGGGAACTCCTTGAAAGTCCTGAATCTACTGGGAACATGACTTATCTGATGCCAGGACCACAGGAGACACTTTATAGTTCATTGTTCAGATGGATTTTACCCTGACCTAGCTGATTTTCCTCATATATTATGCAAAGAACTCAAGGCACAGGGGTATAGCTTCAACTTTGGGGTCAGACATCTAAGTATTAGACTCAGTAGGGTTCACTTTTTAGGTGATTAAGTCCTTTATCAGCTCTAGCTCAAAATGCCTACCAGTTTCTCACAAGAACTAGTTCTCTTTTGAACATCCTTCATTCTGGCTAGACCTCCCTTGCACCTGTTATCATCATGGGACTAGATTGAAACTATCTTCTCCCTTGTTACATGAAAAAGAGGAAAGCAATGGAGCAACCTAAAATAGCCAGGGGTTGCAGGTTGGAATGGTGGCACAACAGCTAGCAAAATCAATATTACATGATTTAAATAACAAAGGTTGTCTCTCTAAGCTTGGAGTAATGACTACTTTATAGGTTCATGGAGATTTTATAAAGAACTTCATAAGAAGGCTCTTATCTCAGTCTTTCACTAATTTTTCCCTGTAAATTATTTTGGTAGTTCAGCTGTTATTCTCTATTTCTGCAAAGCATATTCAGCTAGCTAGCTAGGTAACTATATCTCACATTCTGATTCAACGTTTTTCATTGACAAGGAGTCTGTTTGGCTTCAACACCAAGGGTGTGGGTTTGATTGTGTGAATGGATATTCTTTTTCCATCTGTCACTGAGAAATAGGATGGATGTCACCTAAACTGCAACAATCCATTTTTAAACACAACCAGATGGCAGTTTATTTTCCTGTTTTTCTTAGATGGAGTATCCTATGTGGTTTACAAGACTCCTTACAGCCGCATGCCTTTTTTGACCATAGAGCGAAGGAAACACTCAGATTCATTATTGCTTTTAAAGTATATTACAGCCTTCTTGAAAATACATAATTTCACTTGTAAGTACAGCTCTATTCTCACTTCTTCCAAGAGCTCATCACCATTTAGAAGGAGACCGTGTTGAGTGCTGATGTTGGAAGTCCAGAGGACATCAGCACATCCCCCCTCCGCTCCTGGGAGTTTGCCTGCCTGGGCTTAGGGCCAAGAGCTTATCTGGCTGTGATCAAGGCCAACTCATTGAGAAGAGCTCTTGTGAAGAAAGAGCTGGAAGATGCCTTGGCTAAGGGTCCCCACTCCTTCCCTTCAGAGCTGCTTTTAAGCTGAGGCTCTTGCCCTTTTCCCCACCTGAGCCACCTTGCAGATGTACCACAGTCGTGCCCATCCCCAGCCATGGACACTGTTGATCCAGACCCTGATCCTGACTTGTTGACTTGACTCCATGACTTGATCAGTCCTGCTTTATCTCTGTGGTCTTGTCTGGTGATCTGGACTTTCAGCCTAAGCTGAGTGTTGTCACTGGACCTTCTCTGGTCACCTCATTCAGGTACTGTGGGACTTGGCCCTTGCTGGCATGGCCCCTCTATCTGCTGGCTACTTCATCATACTTGGTTCCCCACTGCCTTTTCCTTATGGCACACCCGGACCTTGCTGCTCCCTGACAGGGAGATTCATGGCAGCAGGCATGGTTTGTTAGCAGTAGCCTAAGTATCACACTGTGCAATGACTGCCTGAAGAAAGAAAAGCCATTTGAGAGGTGAAGAGGGCTCTCTTGCAGGATAAAGAATAGTCATGCTAAGACCTTGTCTATACCTGACAATTTTTCCTTTTGTAATTCTGCAAGAAATAATGCTTCTATCTTCCCCCATCGCCCATCCACTGAGATATACTCACAGCAGTACAGTGCTGTTATTATTTGGTTTACGAAAAGCTGAGGGATGTATTCTGGACTGTATGAAATAGATGGCACCTATAACAAACTAAGCTGGCAAAAGAATCATACGCCCTCTCACCACCATACTTAATGGTAAAACTTTAAATGTACCTTAGGCTCCAATTTGTAATTTTGATGTCAAATCCTGGCTGGTGTGAAAGTTTGTCCTATATAAACTATACAAAGAGGTACATACAGGATCTCTTCTTTCTGTCTGTCTCTCTCTCTATGCAGTTTTTAGTCATGCTTGTCTTTACACTGTGCGAATACAACTACCTAACATGCAGGTGATACGATCACACTGGAGCCAATGTGCTGGGGGGACAAGTGTGGGTTACATACCTGAGAATAAGTAAATAGTTGTGGCTTTACTTCAGCTGGCAAGACTCTTCTCTACCTTTTTGCACAACTTCTGTATGACCTTGACTACTGCATGTTGGGATTGACGTTTTCTCCTTTTAGAGGGTTGTAAGCTTCTCCTATAGCTTTTCTCCCCTTTAAATTCTCATTACCACTACATGTTTTTTCCACTTTTTAAAACTTGTTCTTGGTAATACCTTGTTAAAGCTGAGGACTCTAACACATGCTACATACTGCTCACTCTTAAAAGCCTAGATTGCTGTTCTCAAAAACAATTTAGCTGCCTAGAGCTAAATCTGCGTCAGACCTTATCTGAAAAAGACATATTAGTGATCCATCAACAGTTACTGGATTATACTTACGCTCAAGATTTTTCACAGAGACAGTTTTACTGATAGTAACTTCCCAGCAACATCCAGAACTCACACAGACCACATCATCACAGTAACAAATTACTGCAAGCAAACCAGCTCCACAGTGGAAATTTTGCTGTCAGACTTTCACTCTAACTTATGGACTCTTTGCATGTTCTGCACACAGAGCTGGTGTCAACCAGGGGCAAATAAAAGCATCGACAGATTTGAGACAAAAGCAGAAAGATAGAAACTGCAGGAATGAAAGAGACATCTTCCTTTGGTTTATTTGTTCTGGAAACAGTGTAATTTTTGCAAGATTTTACAAGACTACCCAGAAAGCTCACTTATGCGTTGCAACCCTTCCCCATCTTCCAAGAGGCTTGTACCTGTGGGACCGTATTACATGAGGACATTGGCTTACTCAGTGTGTTTACATGGGTCTGGAGGGTCTCCCATGACTACCTCAGCTCACTGCCCTTGGAACTACTGCTAATAACCTGTCTTCACAGCAGAGTTAACTCAACTGCAAACATAGTGAAAGTACGATACCAGACCACTCAGATGAAGAGTACGTTAGGTCTAGAGGTCTTCATCCTTGAGATGCTGTGGTCCAGACCAATGTGACTGTGTCCATAGAAACAGTGTCCCAACCTAAGTGCTTTAAAGAGGACTGTTCAAGGAACTCATTCACAAGGCGCTCTTGCGTCTGCCCAGAGGTGCTGTCTATGGCAGTGACATGAAACAACGCTATATGTAAGTAGCTTCCAGGCAGTTACTCATTATTAATGCAGATAGTGCTGACAGCAAAAGCAAACAGCATTTGGCAGCAAGAACTTAATAAGAATGTCATTATGGAATTCAGTCTGCCAACCGGCAAGTGCTTTGTAGTGCAGTGAGCTGACTTCCCTGCTCCTTTGCTTCTTTTTTTGGCTGCTAAACATAAAAATGTCATTGTAAGTATATTTTCCCCTCTTGATGTGCTTTACTAGTACCACACCACAGTTTACCAGAAGATTGATGTCAGTTCCTGGCAATCTGTATTCTCTGTCAGTGTCATAGAGGTGGAACAGAAATACATGAAAAATGCACAACACAGGCGAAATTCAGCAAAGTACAAGCCTGGTAATACAGGGGTTAGAACTGGAGGACTAGCAGTATCAACGTTTAGTTTCCCTGCATGTTCACTGAACATATTTGCAAACACTGAGGCCATTACTTGTGTAGTTGCTTTGCAGAGTATTAATAGGTAGCAAAGAATGGCTGATAAGCACGAACCCTGATGAAAACTCTCGGTATTTCCTTTGCTCGCACTCCATGCCATGCCATGCCATTCCATGTTGCAGAAATCAAATGTGTTTAATATTAAGGAAACTAAGTAATTTTTAAAACCCTATGGCTCTAACTTGGCCTGAACACAGTAAAACATTTTTTGTCAAATGGCTGGAAGGAATTGACTTATCAATTTCTTGGGAACGGTTAATCAACAAAATTGGCATGTGGCACTTGGTCTTGGCATGCCAAATATCATCCTTTGTGGCTGTACAGAGAGAAAATAATGTAGTGCTCTGGTCTTGGTCCAGATTCAGCTGGCATTGGGACAGCAAGTCAGCGTGTACCTACTATTTCACTACAGGTGATCTGCAAAGGAGAATAATGTTTATCAGTTCTCTTTAAAAAAAACCAAGAGAACAAAATGCAGAACCGTAAAAGGCCTCATGTTTGGAGAATGAGCAGCATTTCCCAGACTTTTTTCCTGCTTCGCTTTCTAATGTTAGAAATATCAGGAACAGAAATCTTGTCTGTTATACCTTTGTTGAAAGATTTACTCAGCATTTAGTTAAAAGAGCAGAAGTGTTGAGTGATTCACACAGATAGTATTTCTTGCAGACAATTTAATTAAATGAATGTAAACTAACTCTAATCAAACAACAACAAATTGCATAACTGAGGTGTTTCAAACAGTCTGAATAATGTTCTCATTTGCTTTATTTGATCAGTCTGAGTTCCTTGGTATGTGTCATATCATAGCCCTGCCATTTCTCTGGCTCTCCATTGAGACTCCAGGGGAAAACAAGCCCTGAAAGTGTTTCTTTTTTACAACTTAATTTAAAACTAAAGTCCTTTTTTTAAATTTTTTTTTTTTCAGAGAAAGTCTTTCAGACCATCAACCTTGCTATAATTTAACCTTCCCCTCCAGAAGTTTTGCCAACTTGTGTTTGTAGGATCATCATCAGCTACCTCTATTTGAAGTACAGAAAGATAATTCACAAGAGCAGAAATTTGTATCTTTTTTCACAATCACCCTTTCTGGTCAATACATACGCAATCAAGGTAAAGGAGCTGGGATGAGTAAACATGGCACATGGAACAATTAGGGAGTCACTGTGTCCAGAGCTCAGGTGTCTCTAGGAGTATTCTTGAACACTGAATAGGCAATTGCTCCTTTTATATTCTCCTGAGACTGAGGGGTTTTTCATAGTTACATAAAGAAAAATGAGTAGTACTTTGACCCTGTTTGGTGGTGGTGATGTGTGTGCTTCTGCATTTTACTAGATGGAGAATTCAACTCTGTTCATCACCATCCTTATACGGGATATATGGTTTAGAGTGTTACCTGTTCTGGCTAAAGATGTTTTTAAATAAGCAGAAAATCTGCATTTTTTTCAGGCAATCACTATCTGTGAAGTTCCTTACCTAGATCAATAATGCACAGGAATCAGTATTAGCAGGCATCTAAGTTGATTGTGGTGTAGCAGAGTTTCTCTTAAAACAATATCCAAATGTCTATTCTGTTTTGTCCTGCATGCTTCCCTTTATCAACCCACCAGGCTTGACTGCACTCATTGTGCACTGGTGCCAATGGTTTTACAAGCTGAATGCCCCACAGACACTGGCCACCTGCCGTAAGCCCCACAGAATAGGCAACTGCTCTTACTCCAATTTTACACGGAGGGGACTGAAGCAAAAATGACAAAGGTGGCCATAGCCCACTTCTCTGTGCAGGTTACCGAGTACTTCCTTCAGTGATGGCTCTCCCTGACTAATCACCAGGTACTCGGCTCAAGTAAGGGAGCAGAGCGCAGCTGCGAGTGGCCAACCTAGCTTTGGAGAGCTGAGCTGTTTCAGTTTTGTTGTACGCTCTAAGGCACCATACATGAGCTGAAAGAAGCAGTCCTGCCTTACATGCATCAGTTCCCACACTGGGAACTGATCTGGTGAAAATGCACTTTTTTTTATAAAGTCTGGGGATCGGCAGGCAGCTGGGGTGATTATTTTGCTGGAGGGGCTGCCTTACGCAGGCTTCACCAGTTAAACTATGGCCTCAGAATTTCAGAATACTGCGACATCTTCCAGGGACCGCCACAACTGATTCATCTGCTTTCTATTCTTATTCTTCTATATAGCATTGCAGCAAACAGTCTATATTTATAAAAATATCTTGTTTAAAACCTATGGGTGCATCAGAACTGTGAACTTCCACAGTTCCATGATTTTAGTTCTATATATGTTTCTATGTCTACATATTGAACAATTAGAATTAATAAATTACCAGCTGACTACAGCAAACCTTAGTTTAGATGACTGATGTCCAATTGGTCCAGAAAAGATACATGTTTTCTTCTGGATTATCCTGCCTATGCTGCTGCTTTAGATGTTTTAATTGAGCTAACTAGCTTATTTTGCAACCTTATGGGTGACTGAATTATGGGCAAAGCTAATTAGAAGCTTCAGAAGTGATCCCTACCAGTACCTCTGTCACTTTGCAGATTTACACATATTCTCTGACTTTTTTTTTTCCTATTTCTGAGAAGGTAAGATATGTATTATTAAACTCTATTTTTTTGTTTGTCTCTAGTCCTTCCTACACTGAACTGCCCATCTTTGGAATTAGTGTAGTTTGAAGAATTGTCATTTACTAACCCAGTTCCAACCCCACCAAAGGGCAGAGGGAGTCTGTAGGAAAGCAGTGCTATCTATACTAATAAGCATTAGTGACACTCAGGAAAACTGGGTCTTCTGAGTAGACTCTGCATGTTGCCAGTTCTCTCTGCCATTCAGCACTAATGAAAGAGTTGATGACCTTGCTGCAGCTAACAGCTACTGCAGGAAAGGTTGCAAGGCTATTAAATTAGGAACGCAAGTACAGTACATTAAGACTAATTGAGCGTGCTGATTCCTGTTGCGATTGTGATGTTGCTGGTTTGATAATGACACCTCTGCTGAGAGTTTCTGAAGCATTCCAGAGTTCTGGCATAGGAGCAGATGAAAATTTTGGAATAGCAGCAATTTCTGAAGTAATGTTACTGGCGGCACAGACAGTTCTGGTGACAATCAGACAGTGAAGAACAGTCTGCTAAAGGTTACCAAAATCTACAGGTCTGTTCTGCTATGGAGAATGCTGAATTGCTGTCAGAGCAGCATGGTGAAGTGGGTTGGAAGGAGCCTTCAGGATTCACCTACCCACTTCTCCTACCCTGCATTCCTGGGAATTATTTGCTGATCAGCTAAAGGGGACTCTTTGAGCTCTTAGGCAATCTACTGAAGTGCTGCACTGGTCCCATTCCACCAATGGAAGGGGAAATCTATATCGCCAGTACATTTGGTTCTTCAAAACACTTCTTATTTCCAGATGATATTGTGTCAGGAAAACCATTGTTTCCCTTGAAGCAGCTGCTTTCTAGCCAAGATTACTTTTTTGGGGAGGAAGGATTGATTCAGAAGCTTCAGGAATGGCAGGGATTCCATCAACAGAGAATGAACTACAGTACAACACCATAGCTAAGCTCACAGCATCTTGAGGTCTTATGCTTTTGGAAAGAAGAAGCAAAAGTAACAAACCCTACGAGCCTCTAGTGGCAAGAATTTCAGAGAGGAGGAACTGTTTGTTCTCTTTCAAACCTATTTGAGTTCTGCTGCAGAGAAAGGACTGAAAGCTGTTGCTGGACCATCTCTTCATACTCGTATGGGCAAGTTAGAAATACTCAACTGCTGAGAACTCAGTTGCTGAGGACCCCAGCAAAGTGGACAGAGATCCACAGGACCAAGGAAAAAATTACTTAGCAGACCATGACTTATCTCTGCCCTCGCCTGAGCCCTCTCTCTAAGACATCCAGAACATAAGCAGCTGTTGCATACAATTGCAGCTTGGCAATTATTTCTTATCTAGTGACTTTGTCCAGGCATTACAGTAATTACAGCACTTGAGTAAGCTTTGTCTTTTTCAGAATAAGGTGATGTAGAGTGATTTTTTATCAGTTTGATATTTCAGTTTCTCTACCAGAGGCATTTACTAGTTCTTTAAAAAGAGAACAAAGGTTATTTTTTTAAAAATTTTACCAGCACAGGGAAGCATACAACTATTTGACAGGTTGCAGCTCTGTATTTCTCAAAACTTCTCAAATTTTAGCATGAGTGAATGGACAAGGTCAGTCAAAAATGTTGGAAAGGATAACATTCAAATTTTGAATAGCCACATCCTTTTACAAATTGTCTGCTGCCTCTTCTCCACCATGAGGCACTTCCCACAGCAGATGTCTTCTCCTTTCTGGCCATAACTGACAGGAAATGTAGTATATGTGTCAACAAATACAGGTCTTGTAGCATTTAGTTTCAAAGCTCTGGAATTTACTGGAATCTAAGATACTTTCCCCACAACAGCAGGGAAGGGAATATTTGTCAAGGAAAATGGTTCTCATGCTGCAGAACATCCACATTGTTCATTTGCTGTATATTTTGGATTTTGTTGTGTCTCTTTTAAACTCCATTATGAAGCTACACCACTGAAAACTAAAAACCCTGGTAGATTAACTTCTGTGGAACTGGTGTGTGCCTACTTGATACTGTGAACTGAATGACTTCTTGAGAACCTTCAACTTTGTTGTCTATTATTTTATGCCAGTGGTTTTATTAGGATTTTTTTTTACCTATGGAGGAATTAGAACAAAATTCCAAAATTAAAAAAAATTCCCAAAAAAAAAAGATCTAAGATTACCTCTGAGGTACCCACAGTGGGTTCCTCATGGCATACTTTCCTGTATAAGTGAGACTCCTTGATTCAAATAAAACCACAGCTGAGTTTTATGATCTCCCATCCTGATGAATCATTTAAGGTTACACTGGGAGTATTCACATTAAATCCGTACTGGGAAATGGAATCATGTTTGCGATTCTGACCCAAGGAAAACAAGGACACTTGAGACAATGAATTCTTATGAGGTTTTACATTAGGGCTTGTTAATTTCTCCAAAAATAAATTCTTTTTTGCTTTTCAGGATTATTTTTTTTTTTAGAAAAAAAAAATGAGATTTGCTGGTGTTCATGATTGTTACTGAAAACTTTGAATTGAAAAGTTTTTAAATTGTTTTTATTCAAAATTTTCACACAATTCTTTTAGCCAGCAAGAAGTATCTATGATGATTAGAGCACTGTCTTTTTAATGTTTCCTAGAATATTGTCTTCTCTGCTTTTATGCTCTTAATACAAGAGTGTGATGGCAAGCGATACTGACTCTTTGTGTACCCTGATAGTT
This sequence comes from Anarhynchus alexandrinus, assembly GCA_008711295.1. NCBI lineage: Eukaryota > Metazoa > Chordata > Aves > Charadriiformes > Charadriidae > Anarhynchus > Anarhynchus alexandrinus. The sequence goes on from VUYV01000550.1 coordinate 302,020, forward strand.
AAAGTGAAAGGTTATCTTACATTCATAGATAGATAGTTGGAGAACATGCTGACCAAGAATAACACCTAATTTTTCACATGGTAAGTGATAAGAAAAAATTAGTACTGAAGCAAAGACTCACTGCTTAGTCATTATTTTCCAATTTCCACCTCAGCCATGTTTGATTTGGCATCAGTTGCTCAGCACATTTGGCCATGCTGAATCAGAGAGGAAAGAGAAAGCAATGCATTCCACTTGCTGACGCATCTTTCTTATTCTGCCCAGTTTTCCAGGCAGTGTTCAATCCACTGCTTACAAAGCAATTTTATTCTGGGCCTTTGCAGATGGTGATGAAGAAAGTTTGAATACATATTTTAAACTGTAGTTATGTGGGACTGGTTATTCAAAGTGAAGCAGAAATTATGAAATCAGGTATGTATGTGTTTAAATCCAGTATTGTAGTCTGGTTAACACCAAAACAAATGGATTTTTTTATATAACTTAAAAAAACCCAAAAGCCATATATTGAACATGATGGGCAATGTGATTCCACAAGTCTAATAATACACTGTCATCCCACACTCATACAAAAAGAACAAGTAGCTCACAAGTTTGGACTTTGGAATGCTGTCTCCAACAAGGAAACTGAAATTCTGCAAGCTCTACTTAGAATTTGGGGTTTTTTTATTTTATTTGTTCATTGTCTTATTAATGCACAAGAGGTCTGCAGGGGTGTTCCAGGAGAAGTTAAACAAGAACCTGCTTTGTGGGATCAGTAACAGGTAGAGGTAGGACCACATTTTGGATTTCATTTCTAAGCAGATAACGTGTTGTGGAGATGGAAAGTTCAGCCTAGAAAAAGTTCTCCTGTGGCTGAAAAGTGTTTTATTTATTTTTTAATGTGACAGACAAAACTGATGACGTGCACAGCGAATAACCTCTGAATCTTTTCAGCCAGGAGAACAATGACCGAAGAATTGTGCAGTTCCTCACAGATTCTCTTTATTTTGCTTTTATAGAAATTTTCTGGCAAGTTGATTTTTTACCCAATATGACTTACATATGATTTGATGTCCGTCCAAAAATCAGTGTGAAATCATAAAGTTGCGTTGGTTTTATTGTGATTTTAATTGAAAGTAGTAGTGGGATTCGTCTCCACAATCCTCTCCTTCCCCCAAAAGCTCCTCGTCTTCATGAATATTTTACATTCCTACCAAATATGAAAAGGCTGATGTTCACACCAAAAAGTTATGTTTCAATCTCCAATTTTTCAATGGTTGCATACTAATTCTCCTGATTTAAAGACAAGCAAGTCATACAAGACATTACTTGACATTTGCTGGAGCGTGTTATGGGGATCTATAGCTGCATCTATGTTATAGTTGGCTTTGGTACAGTATTGAAGCTATGTAGTGAATTCCTCCAGCTGTCCCCAGCTGTGCGTTGATTGATTTGGCTTGTAGAGCAGTTGGATGTATGCAAACCCAATATTCTTCTGACGAATATTAAACCAGAAGCTGTGCTCCTGCTGTGCATCAAGTGCACCCCAACCCCTAACAGACCTAAGGGTCTGAATCAGTGACGGTCCTTTGGACAACTTCAGTCCACAGCCAGGGGGACTGATAAAATCTGATCTGAAGTAAAAGCCTGTACCATCTTGTATAACTATATAAAACAAGCATTGATTGCTTCCATGCTGAGCCACTTCTCGTACACTCAAGTACTTGCTAAAGTAGACATTGCTTCTGATTCTTCACTTTCTATGAAGAATTTTAATCTCTTTATTTTCATCTCTTACATGCCTCTTTGTTTCCCTTTTTTTATTAATACGTACACTTGCCCTCTTCCATAATAGGACGCATTTTTTCTGATTTGTTCTTGGAAACAAACCAGTGGCCTGAACAAGTTCTCCAGTTTCCAGTTTACATGTGCTGTCTAAACATAATTTATCACTTTCCTTTTTTTTTCTTCTTCTTATCCTTCCTGGAATGTTTTGGTTATTAAATTTGTGTCTTTGAAATGCCTATTTCCCTGTTAAATGGAGCAGCACAAAATGAGGAAGACGCTTGCTTCTAAATTACCTTCTTCCCTTGACTTACATTTCTAGCACGTTTTACAATAGCTGATGTTCAAAAATTCTTTGGGAACATTATTACAAGGGACTCTCAGTGAGTTACTCATAGAGCTCAACACATTACATATTACAGTATAGCAAAAACATAAAGGCATCATTCAGGAAATGTTATTAAATGTTAATATGCTTGAGGTTAAACTGCATCAAGCCCTCATTTCTGCCCTTCTCTTGATTTTGTTTACATGTCGCTCATATATGGCTATAGTTTGTGTAAGAAGTTTGTTCTTAGACCTTCAGTACTGGTTTTGCTTCATTCTTCTTCCCACTCTATCTTTTTAGGTTATTGGATAGTGTAATTAGGTGTTAAAACTTCACACGGGTTCAGGAGAGGGCTGGGCAAATTGCCACAAGACAAACGCAAAATGCAGGATGTGGAGCAACTGTTGGGAGAGGTGTTGTGCCTGCTCAGCCTGCTCTTACCCACTCTCAGGAATCTGCTTCCCATTGCCCAGGACCACTTCAGATGCTTTCACGTCCTGTGGATGCCCTAGTTGCCCTGACAGCAGCGGGCTCTGCCGGTGGTTATCAGCTGCAGCTCCAGCCCTCTGAGCTTGTGCTTCCTCTCAAAGTGAGCCAGTGACTATTTTACTCCCTTTCCGTCCTTCAGAGTAGCTCTAGGGAAAGCCTTCTACCCTTTCCTCCGCATCTTTAGAAGCAGATAAACAAAATCCCTTTAGAGAAGAGATGTTCCCTGGATAGGAGGAGGTGACCTACATTTAGCAGTGGATGCCAGATTTTTTCATTTTGTGCCTTGTGTCTACTTTTTAAATTCTTGTCACCATATCTCCCTCAGATGCTCTGGAGCTTTTGTATTTTGTAAATATGCAGAAGCTGCAGTTTTGTATACAGTGGTAATATAGTGGTACCAGCTATAGCACATTCAGGTACAGGTACAGCCCGATGACAGACAGGTTGCACCTGATACTGTTAAAGTTGGTTTGCAAGTTTTGGAATGATCTTGCAGCAATAGCTGAAAAGAGAGGATTGTATTTTCAGACATGCTGGGGCTTCCCTGCTCTAGGAATTTAGAAATGTGCTGAAGTTAGAAGAAAACTCTTCCCTCCTGCTGTGTTGGAGCGCAGAAAAAACAATCAGAAAACAAACCTAAAAACCCCCAAAGCCCTCACTATTTTTAGTGCAGCACCAAGCTAGAAGTGCTGGCTACAAATCCATGGAGAGTATGTGCAGGATTTTTTGAAGGAGAGCTTGTGTCCTTTCCACTGTTTGCTCCTTGTGGCTTTTCTTGTGGGGAAATGGGAACCCGCAGCCCTGACTGCAGATGTTGGGATGGCAGTGGTAGTCAGCCACTTGCTTTACTAAGCGGCTGCTGTCCTGCAGAGCACCAGCAAGGAGCAATGGGAACTCCAAAGAGCATTGCCTGCCTCTACCGAGTATGCTGATCTGACACCGGTCTGCTCATAACATGGGTTAGAAGAATCAGATCAGACCCAGTTAGACCCACAAAGTGGTAATCTTCTCAGTTAACCTGAGCAATCCACAAGTGAAATGTCTAGTCTTGTTTTGAAGTTCCCCTTGTAGGCCAGGGAATGCCATAGTCACCTCCATCTGGGGTTGCATTCCACCTGCAAGTGCCTCTTTCCCTCTGCTTGCACCGAGGGGACCCGAAGGACTGACTTCTACGCTTAAGAAATACCCACCAATCCCAACGATGGGAGAAATGCTCATCCTCATTAAGTTGGGGGGTAAATCAGCCATATTAATATAATAATAATTATAATTAATTAATATAATTAATAATATAATTATAATTAATAATATAATAATACTATTAATATTATAATATAATTAATTAATATAATTACTATAATTAATAATAATAGAGGTGTCTGGGACAATCCTGATATTATTGGGGTGGCAGCTGTGTACCCACATTCACATCCCCTCATTTTGGGTGCTCAGTTTAGACACAGCAGCTAGTATGGTGCCAGTTCAAGAGCCTGAGACCCCTCAAATCTCTGCTGCCCGGCACTGCCAGGCCCTGCCTCACTGAGAAGAGAATCAGCTGCTAATGTGAATATTTGGAAACAGCGGTTTGTGTCATCTCAGCAGCACCAGGCATAATTTCAGGATTTCTTTGAAAAAAAAATAATAGTTGAGTTCAGGGATACAACATCCACATGCAAATTAAACACTGTCAACAGTTTTGGGGGTCATCTCTGGCAGCAGTTTGAGTAACTTGTCCTCATAGAAGCAAAATGCAACAGAAAGAACTCGAAACCCATGGGATTTCCCAACCTAGCAAGTGCTTTGCTAAATGAGTGCCATACCTTCATATATTGACGGTTTGTTCAGATATTTAGTATTCCAATTATCTAGAACAACATTACCACAATCTCTGGGACAGAAACAGATAATTTCATCATAGTGCTTTAAGAACCTACTTTCAATAACCAGGCTGATTTAGAGTGAGTGCAATAATTTAGGATTTACTTAGTGGGTTATTGCTGAGCCAAGTCAATATGACATATTTATTCCTTTTAATCACATCAGTGTTATGTTGACAATTAACCTTTGATGATTCAAAAGCCTTTTGAAATAACTAGTGGCACTATAATTCTATATTTGGATCTAATTAAAACTTTTGTTCTGAACATGATTTTCCCTTTAATGCCAACTGCATTACTATATGTGTTACAAATGCAATCATATAATTGAATGGATTTGAAGTAGCAGCTTAAAAAGAACAAATGGACAATCTGAGTGGGAAAACACTTCAGGAAAAAATGAAATGGTAATTAGCTGGCTAGCACAGCATTTTTGTTTCATTTTATGAAAAGCAGTATGTTGCTGCATTTTGCATTTTATTTTCATGATGTCACCTCTGGCTTTTCCTATTTATACACCATCGCTCCTTGGACTAATCTAAATCTAAGTAATTTTTTTTTTTAAATGAGATTTTTTTATGCATATGACTGCTAATCTCCTTGGAGAGACTAGAGGGTTGGAGCCAGTTCTAATTGAAAGTAATCAAATGCTCACTTTGGTATCAGTGTTTTCAAGATATGCAGAAGGCTTAGCTATTATTCTGAATTGTTACCATTGTTAATTGTTCCCTGTGTTCTAATCTTATCAGCTCTCTTTTTTTTTTTTTTTAATGGGACCAATTCAATTATTAAATTGGACAATGTGGTTAATTTAGATACTGTATTTACTTACACGCATGTAAAAACCATACGTATACCTATATATACAACTTCCTCCCCATAATCTACATCGTGAACAAATGAATGGTTTATCTGGTAACCATAAATTAATAGTGGCTGCAGGATATTTTTTGAATGTAGATTCGTTAGCAAATATTAGCAAAAATAATTTTTGAAGGTGCATTTGTTAGCAAATATCAGCACCCGCATTTCATTTAACAGAGCTAGGATAACAAGAAATTAACAGAGTTAATTGCTTCCCTCTCTCACGCTCCGGTCTGACCAGAGGGGTCAGTAAGCAAGCCGTGTTTTCCTTATAACGCAACGCATGTCACTAGATGCGTCATTCCCTCCGCCAGCTGCCCACCAGGCAGCTTCTTTATAGGTAGTATATGACTTTTCCCATATCGATGCTGTCCCATTTGCCTTTCTGCGTCTTCTCTGCAGATTTAGTACTTGCAGCCAGGGAATTACTGCCCGGGAACAGTACCCCGAAGAGGGACAGAGTAATTCCCCCGGTTTTGAGTGGGGGCTCATTAGGGTTTCAAGAGTTGCTGTGCAACTGGAAGCTGGCAAGTGTTCCTGACATTGGCAGGAATGCTGCCCAGCTGTGTCTCTGAGTGGGTTTGTTTCATTAGTAACTGTTCTTCTGAGGGAGAGACAGAGTGCTTACAGAGCAAGAGGAATGAGGAGAAATACTTTCGAGTCACCATCTGAAGAGACCATCTTTCTTTTTCACTCTAAGATAGCAGTTGTGTAGGTCTCTCGTGGTACAAAGACCTCCATTTGAAGGCATCCCAGATTTTTCCTCTAACAGGAGACACCGTGGCATCTGCTCAGGAGACAGGGAGCATGCCTGGTGAATGGTGCCATGTGAGAAGCCAGATCTAAGCACCCACTGACCGGCAGCATGTGGCATGCCGGGTGACAACAGGGGACTCTGCATTGCCTAACCATAGCGGGCCTGTCCCTCTGTGGGGCAGAGGAGGGAAAAGCCTGCCTGGTCCCTGCTCAGCAGGAATCTTGACAGGCCTGGTGTGCCTGGGAGCCCCTGTTCATACTGTCTGGAGACTGTATGAGGGTCTCTTTAGTGTGGTAGGTGTCCTGCTAAGTGCCCACAGCTCAGTCTAGAGAAAAGAAGACTGAGGGGGGATCTTATTAATGCTTATAAATACTTAAAGGCAGGGTGCCAGGGGGATGGGAACAGTCTTTTTCCAGTGGTGCCCAGGGATAGGACAAGAGGTAACGGGCACAAACTTGAACATAGGAAGTTCCAGCTTAACATGAGGAGGATCTTCTTTACTTTGAGGGTGGCAGAGCACTGGAACAGGCTGCCCAGAGAGGTTGTGGAGTCTCCCACACTGGAGACATTCAAAACCCGCCTGTATGGCGTCCTGTGCAACCTGCTGTAGGTGACCCTGCTCTGGTGGGGGGGTTGGACTAGATGATCTCCAGAGGTCCCTTCCAACCCTGACCATTCCGTGATTCTGTGATTCAGGGGTCCCTTTACTGGGAATGAATGGGGTGCAGTCGTGCAAGTAGCCGGTGTTTTTAAATGAAGTACCTCTGTGTCTCTGTGGCCACTGAGAGAAGTGATTGCAAAATTTAGAAATACAGGTCCCTCTCAGATGACAGCGCTGTTGTAACGGTGGTTTAGGCAGTGAGAACTGTCCTACAAACCAGCAAGAAATAAATCTCTCTATGTTGCCTCACAGTGAAATAAGTATTTGCTCCTGGAGTGTGGTCTTTCTGCCAGTGACTGGCAGCAGCACAGCTGCTGTGGATAAAGCACTGCTGTGAACAGAGGGCCCCGGCGTATCAGTGATAAGCATTATAAAAAGGTGTTACTGTTAGGGACTGCGCTAAGTACACTTTTACTGCACAAAGACAGATAAGCACAGGTTGTGAGGTGGCACATAGCACAGTTGTCACATAGTATTTTGAGGAAACCCCAGAGGGCTTGGACCATGAAAGATGATAAGAGAGGATTAAAGAGTGTGTCTTTCTTCAGTGAATTATACTTCGCATAAAAGTAGTGACTGCTTGAATAAACAAGCTGTGTAAAAAGATGAGTACACAAATGCAACATGAAGTTTGAATAATTGTCTTATGGGAGGTTCAAGCTTTCATAGGACATCAACCATTCCAGGCGGGTTTTGGGGACCTGGCCCAATAGAAAGGTAGCCACTTGTTCCCCAGATTGCATATAACAATTTGTTACCCTGAGTTTTCAGAAATCGACTTAGGCGACTAGATAATCTTTCTTTGACTTGTGCTGTGGTGACTCTTTCTTCATCTTGGCTTGTAATTTCTGGAGAACATAGCCGCTTCAGCATGATTTGGAGGTGTAGAAAGCCTCAGGGACAGAAACTCAGGTCCAACATGGTCCAAAGGCAGCCTTAGTCATTCAGTTCCTGAAGGAGCCCAGGAAAAGATATTTTTCAGTGATGTAGTTATAATTAACTCTTCAAAGGCACAAGCGTTACAGTCATCCTATTCAGGATGAAAACTGTGTCTAATAAGACCGTCTGTCAATGAAAACAGGAGAAGCAAGTAATTCTGTGCACAGAATTCAGTAGCCCAGTTTCCAGTGTCTGTTTCTCCTCATCTCCTTCCTGCTTCCTCACCCCTACTCGGGGAAATTTTGGTGTTTAATGGAGAGTAAAACCACCCCTTAATGGGTGCACCAAACACACAACATGACTCCACAAGATTTATTTCCTTAGACAACCACACTAAAAATAGGCCCTTTCCTAGTTTAAAAAAGTTGATTACATGCTATTACAAGGGGAGCAGTAGGGGAGGAAGAAATACTGCAGAAACATTATTAAAATACTGCAAAACATTTGGGGGTGGTGAGACACTGAAACGAGTTTCCCAGAGAAGTTGTGGAGACCCCATCCCTGGAGGTGTTCAAGGCCAGGCTGGATGGGGCTTTGAGCAACCTGGTCTAGTGGGAGGTGTCCCTGCCCATGGCAGGGGGGTTGGAACTAGATGGTCTTCAAGGTCCCTTGCAACCTAAACCATTCTATAATTCTATGATTAATCTTTGTGTATATTCAACAGTGGAAGACCAACATTGTGCTTGTATCCGAAGGGACCTTCAGATGGGAATTTACCTGCCTAAAGACCTTACAGTTTATCTCATTGTACATTTAATTTTGGTTTTGTTCCTGATATTGCTGAGACTGGATAATTAGGTACCAAACTCAGTGCCCACAGGAATCTTAAAATCAACAGAAATCTCCCACATGGCCTTGGTTACAAAATTCTAACCCTCTAATGCGATAAGGCATCTCAGAGCCATGTCACAGCAATCTGTTCTGGTTTTATGTACACTTACAATGCAAAATTTAAACTCTTAAAAGATGCAGTTGCAGTATTTCTTTCTCTCTGTGAAATACTTTATGTGCGGTGGAACCGTAAACAGATCTAAATGTGAAGACAAATAGAATTTGCAATTCAACATTTCTCGGCATCAGTCAGGATGGAAATGTATGAACCCCTCAGTGTGCTGAAAGAATTTATTTTAATTTGTTTTCCATTTGATTCACTTTACATAGTTTAGTAATGTCAAAATTATTGTGCTTCACTGTAGCTGTAGTTTTAGCGTGCTCTTTCTACAGTATTTTGTTTTGCAAGCCTTGCTTAGTGTGTGCTGCTAGACAAGAGTCCAAAGGGAGAAGGCAAGAGAAGACAACATTTTCTACAAAACCAGAGAGACAGAATTTTTGTGGTTATGCTTTATGAGATTTATTCTTTCACCTCACTTAACATCTCCAGTGTTAGTGCTCTGGTATTTTGCTGTACATTGCTGTATTTTGTTCCATGAGAATTTTGCACTCCTTACTTCTTGTAAATTCACTGCTAATTCTGTTATCCTAACTAAATTTGTTTTGAGAACCATGGGGGGGAAATCTGTATTATTTAATTCAAAAACATAAGTCCAAAACACATCTTTCAGGGAAGCCTAAGTTTCAGCAATGTACAGTCTATTTCTTATCCAGTCCATTTTGCCAGCAGAGAGAATACAGGTCAGAGTGGTTGGAGAGGAGGCAGAAATTTTGCGTCAGACCTGGACTAGATTTTGCGTTATGTGTATAAAAGTGTAGAGTATATGAAAAGTAGCACATGCTCTTAAGCCAGAATGCACTAATGAAGATGGGGGATGGAAGCCCTGTACCAGCTATTCCCAAGATACTGTTCAACCTTCAGCATCAGGCACCAAAACCTGCCTGATACATACAGTAATTCACACTGCACTGAAGTTATATAAATCAATCTTATGAAATTCTGTTGCAGAAGAAGTGCCAGAGTGAATTCTGGCTAAAGATTTTGTTTTTCTCCTGATGATAATTTCTGATTTTTATTTTTTTTTTCAAATGAATCAGCTTAATCTCTGTGGGGTGACACTTAAATATTGCTTGAGTATTTATGGTTGGTTTGGCTGTGTATTATTCTAAGGTATTTGCACAGCATCCTGAAAGCTGTGAAAAGTACTTTATAACTCAGCAACGTATCATCAATCTATTTGTGACTGAGCTCTTGAGCGCATTTTCAAAATCCCTACCTGAGTCAATCAGTTGCAATCACCTAGAGAACACATGAATGATTGATTTTGACATCTGGAATGGTAAGATTATTACAATACAGAATAAAGCACCTGTGTAATTTCTGCCTTGAATGGCTGTTAGGGTAATAACATAAAGTAATGAACTGTCGAGCACAAATGGTTAATGAGAACAGTTAAGCTTTCACAGTCAAAACAATGCTTTGTGAGGAGCAAGATTTATAAAAAGCCTGTCTCACAATGCATAGCATCATCATCCCATATGAAGACCTATGTAATCATGATTCTCACTTTCAGCTCTCAGTACCCAGCACTGTATTTTGCATAATTAAGGTAGCACAGGCTTTTATTTAATGTTGCTCAGCTGGTATCCGTAATAGTTACAGAAAGGCTTGCTATAATAAGAGTTCCAATGCTTGATATTTTTATAAATAACAAAAAGAAAGCAGTCCAAAATATATGAGCATAAATAGTTTTGGTCAAGACAGTGGAGCTGTACCCCATTGGTATCAGCTCAGCATATAGCCCATCACATTAATACTCCTGATAAATACTACTCAATAAAGTAGCAATTAAGTTTTTCTGAAAAATATGTCAGTATTTTTAGCAAGTGAATTAAGTATTTTCAGAGTAGTTTTTTCTTTTTCTTGGCTTACTAGGAAACTGGATGTATTTCTTACTGTTTTTTTAAGTCTCTATCTTATGGTTAGGGAAAATCAGTCCTAGCTTTTATAACGGTTTTGCCTGTTCGTTTATAGTTCCCAAATTCTCAGAGTAAATCTGGAAATACAAAAGCACCTATTCTATATCAAGTTAATTCCACTTTTTTCCCTTGCTTTTCGTGATGAGGCTTTTCAATAGCAAAATGTCAGTAACACTAACAATATTCTATAAAGCCCAGTCAAAAGGTTATTTTAAAAACATCAGCACTTGCCTAGGAGAAAGTCCCAACGTTGCAGCCAAAAAATGTTGCGATACTATGGGCCTGAAGAAGTTGGTGGTGTTTGAATCAGATTGTTGTTTTCTTGCTGTTTCAGGCAGTTTTGCCTGTTGCAAATTATGTTCTACAGAATGGCTAAAACATTGGATATTTTCAGTTAATCCATTTTGCTAGCTGTGCCACAATCTTCAGGCTGTACCCAGACACTTCAGAGAGGAAGAAATATTAAAAGTTTTAATAATACTACACAAACAAATAATCAAACAAAGAGGCATTTACATAAGCAAGAACTGCTTAAAGATGTAGAAGCTTGGTTCTGCAGAACCAACCAGAAAGCTTATAATGTAATCCCTCTAACAAAACCCTTCCAACCAAGACTGCATCAGAGCTCCCTAAAGAGACAGCACCTTAATTGCCATTTGTTCAGAGATTGAATGGAAATAGTATTGATGTAAACTACAATGGTACAACACTGGGCAGGCTTCTTTCTTGAGTTTTCTAGCTTCATTTCCAGTTCCACCGGTCTGTGTACTGTGGATCCATGCAAAAGGGAGAGCTTTGTTTTGAAAGCTGTCGGCATAGTTGTTTTGAGACTTAAAACCTGGATTAAGCCTTGAAGTACATATGTTGCTAGGACCATCCATGCTTAAAATTGAGTATATGAGATGGATCATTGCCCAAAGATGGTTCCAGATAGTGAGAAAATTATGTACAGGTCTTGTTATTTATCTTTGTGAGCCTCTGTTGTGAGTTTCACATACTAAGAAAGTGAAGAAAAATCTGCTTTGGGGTTTTGCAAAGAATGTGTGAGTGTGAGTATTCAGCGGTGCGTGTGTGTTTGTGTTTGCATGCAAAAGAACAAGACATTTCTCCTCCAAATAGTTGAACTGTGAAGCCTGATGACCTGTCGTGAGGAAAGCCAGAAGCAAGGGCCTACCCCTCCTTTCCCTTGGGAGCTGCTTATAAGTTGAGTCTTTACTGCTGGCATTTACTTGTGTTACTGTCACAGCTGTGTAGCTGCTGTGTCTGCGCCTGGTGTCACATCAGCTTGGTTCTGTCTCAGACCTGCTGGCTTGGCTTCCTGGCTTCACCTTGGACCTGCCTCATCGCTGTGAAGTTGCTGGATGATCACTGGACAGCATCTGACACAGGTTAGTGTCTCCTGACCCGCTACCAACCCTGACTTGTTGGCTTGGCTTCCTGGCTCCTTGCTGGCCAAGTCACTGCTATCTGCCAGTCACTGCTATAGTAGACTTGCTATCACGCTTGGCTCCTGACTCACCTTTCTCTGTGGAGCTGCTGGCCTGTGCTGCTCCCTGACACTGTCAATGTCCTCCAAATGGAAATTCAGGATTTACCACCCAAGAGGAAAAGAAATTTTATTCGGAGGAAGAGCAAGACTCAATTGAACTGGAAGTGACCACAGCAGGAGTTGCTGGGTTTCACCCCAGCTGGGGGCCTCCCAGTAATGTGCTGGCCCTCACCAGTTACCTTGTCTGGACTTTTTTGCCCCCAGGAAAAAGCGGCACCTCAAGTTATCTGTGTACGTGGATATAATACCTCCTCACTGAACTCAATGTTTGCAGGTTCTAGGCTGCCTGCGCCAGGGTCTGTCTTTCTGCTATAAGTAAAACCAAGACAAACATGGGGCACAGTTTTAACCAGCCTTGTCTCTGCATGGGCTGATGGGTGTATTACATTCGTTGTATTTGCACAAGAAATACACAGATTCTTACCAGTTTAAAAATGTATCCAGCAGACAACCTCAGAGCTGCCTCCCCCACAGCTTTCTCCCACAGCCCCGCCAAGCCTACCACCAACCCCCCTGGTTACACCCCATACAGGTAGCCAGGCACAAACTGCTGTCATGTACTCATCAGTGCCTCCTGTGCTGCATTACTTGGTGGAGTAGGTTGTAGCCCTGTGGGTACATAAAAAAAATATTACAATTTTGCTTTAATGCATCTAAATTAGAGTTGCCTCTGGCCCATATCTTCATATACTCGTGCCTGTGTCCTACTGCTTTCTATTTCTACCCAGATTGCTTTTTCAGTGCTAAAACTACATACATAATAAATTGTGTATGACTAAGGCTTGACTTCTCCCACCAACACCCTGTAATTACTTAATGGATTAGGAAGCATACATGAAAAATCTTTCTCATGAAGCTACATGTGGTGAGAATGGAGGAGCAGTACGTGGCCTGTTGGATGAGGTGACTGATGGGTGCCTTCCTCAGAGGTAGTGGTTTCTTAAAACTCATCTGTTTGGTGTATACAAAGCTGGGCAGTAAGAATAAATTATTTACACAAATGATATGTAGGTAAAGTCCACATGCCTGGATTTTTTGCAATCACAACATGGGATTTCCTGGTTGACTCTCAGGTCTTTTTCTATTTAATAGATGGTGCAACAAAAAGAATGACCAGTTTAAACTTTATGTTTTCATTTACCGTAATCATATTCATTTTGCTTCGAGCTGCTGTCCACAGGTTTTTTTCTTACCTGCTTAAATTGCGCTGGAGAAAATGCTGAGAGAACATGTGGCATATCCAATTAGGTTCAGTTCTGAAAGAAATCACTCCAAGCTATTTTAGAATGGAGCTTATAGGACTTTTAACGCTCTATTATTTATAAAGCCATACTGGCATAGGGCTTTATAAAGCTCTGGTTTGGATTCTGAAAACAAAATGGGACTGCAAACACCCTTTAGATTTTAAAGTGTTAAAAAACCTCTTGTTGCTTACTTCATTTCTGCAAATGGACAAAACCAAGACCAATCCCTTGGCAGCTAACAGAGATTGTAGGCAAAAGTTGTCAGTTTCCTTTGATATTTGGTCTAAACTCCTGATTGCAGCTACACTCAGGCACCCTCCTTCGAGTTAAAAGTGAAATTACACAAAGTTTATGAAATTGTTCTTTCACAGAAGAATTACTGATCTTGACTACATGACTCATAATAGTAAATCCAAAGTGAAGCCAAGATATCAGTGGGGCACAGTTCTCCGCAGGGTTGGTGAGCGCGTGGTGCCCACATGAAGAGAAGATCAGACCTTTCTAGATTCAGCTTTTGTCCTGTTTAATAGATTCTTTGAGCACTGTGATGAAAATTCATTCTGATAGGCTTCATTCGATTTTTCAGAGAGATAAAATCTTTCTATTGCTTATAATAGATGGATTGATATAGCAGAGATGACACATTAATTGGGCTACTGCTACACTCTTGTAATTCAGCATGTGTATTTTGTTTCCTTTTAAAACTATGTGGATCACTAATACTGCTGCTTTTTGAAACAAGTTGAAAAATCACAAATCAGCAACTAACTTGTTTGGTTTCATCTTATCCACAGTGACTCTGTGCCCTAGATTCTTGTTCCTCATCCTGCTGTTCTCTTTTCACTTATGAAAACTATTCAGGATCAGCTTCCCTACGGAGCAGTAATGCCAGGTACAGTGAGAATCAGAACAGCTGAATGCCATAAAGAACATAGTTGTTGAGCTGTCTCTTAGCTGGGCTGGTAGCCCCTTAATTTTATTAAGGGTATTGCTTTTATAAGCGCAGTAGGACTGGATTGTTCAGAGGATAGATTCCTGTACTCACAGCTGCGTTCAACTTGACCCATGTGTGTTCACCCTCCATAGTTCATCTGGATTTTTAAAAATCTTTGGGCACCTCCTGGGACTGCCAGGGTATCTATTTGGGCTGCGTTAGCCACTGATGTGCTTTTGCCTATCTGTGCCCCAGAGGCATGGAAAATGAAATAAAAGAGGTGTGCCAGCACAACTCCCCTCTTACCTCAGTGCCAGAAGAGCTGAGCTGAAAAAGAGCATGGCGCACTCCTAAAACCAATACCCGGCTACCTGAGGGTTCCCAAAGCTGCTAGCAGAGACTGAGTTTGAAGAGCAGTAACAACAAGGGGCAACTTTGAGCCCACTTCTCCCCAGGCTGAGCAAGGTCACTGTGAGAACTCATCAAAAACAAACATAAAAGCCACGCCTGGGCTTTTCTGTCTGACACTTTGGTACCAGGAAGGTCACACGGGCTAAGCACTGCTTCAGCACAGGGAACATAATTAAAATGTAAAATGACAGCAGACGGTGTTATTGCCAGTGGAAGGTTCGTTCGACTGCTGCCTGCAAGTTGCTCTGAATCACTTCAGAAATGGTGACATCAATGGGAATGCTCCCAGCAGCAAGAGCCACTGTGGAAAATATTTATGTCTTTGCTTAATTTCTGACAGTTAATGAGACCCACAGGGATTATCCACAGAGCAAAAAGCACCTTGTTTTGGCCTGTTTGCTTTCCAATGCAGAATATTTATTGGTCTCCAGTCACTCCCTGATGACACTTTCCTCTTTCAGTCTTTGGCCTCTGCCATTCTGGATATAAATAAATAAGAAGAGAGAGCCTTTGCAAACTGCTTTTAAAAAGCTGCTGCTTTGCATTTCCCCTGGGGGACCTGTTTGCTCCTGTTTGTTAAGTGTTTGGAGCCGTTCACCTTCCTGATCTCTGTCACGGGAAGGCCAGGGGCTTTGGCTGCTGGGCCAGCTTCTCCCTCTCCCATGCAGGAAAGGCCTTAGGTCCGCGGCCTCGCTGGTGCACCCCGGCACGTACATGGGCTGTTGTACCGAGGCGGCATCGTGGTGCCTGGGGCAGGATGTCAGGGTTTTGGCTCTGCCTCGTAAGCTTATTTGAAAGAAAGACTGTGTTCAATGAAAGGTGATATGGAGAATCCTCCCTGCCGAGCCCCTTGCGCAAACACAGATTAAGGAGGAAGATTTTGTTCTGTAAATAAGTTTGCCCTCTTTTACTATCTTCTCGGGACAGACATCCTTCTCAGGCTGTGGCATGTACAGACAGACATTGCCTGTGGCATAAACACTGACACACAAATGGCTACCAAACGAACTAGGCATCTCACGGGGTAGCACGAGCACCCACATGCTCAGAAATAAGGACGATAGCTCTGAGGAGGCATGCAAGGGTTCTTGCTAAGCAAGAAATGAGTGTGATAGAAGCCATTTCACTTAGACATTTCATGGTTTCCCTTGGTGAGAGGCCTGACAATGACATACCAGGAGGTAAATGTACTTTGTCTTATGCTGTCCGTCTTCAGATAAACCTGTCAAAAGGCTAAGTGGTATATATGATATTCTTCTGTCTGCCTACAGTACTGTGGCTGGTGCGTGCTGGTGCTCGGTGTCATTGCCATTGTTTCAGACTAAGAGGAGAGGAACCACTCCATTGTAATAAAGATCATAAATGCTAATGTAGATTATTGGCTTGAACTGTGGAAATATATACAGGATTGAGTGTGGCTTTACCTGCCGTCTACTGACTTCAATTTTTCACATTGTGAAGGTTTGAGCATACAAAAAATGCACTGGTATAGCACTTATTGGCTTTTATAGTAGGTATAGTTAAGCTGCTGAAAAAGGACCATGTGGACACAGTCTTATTGTGATGAGAAAGCAGATGGTTACTTCAATTGATAAGGATTGTGGGAGAATGGTTGGGAAGTGAGGTATATAGGTATTGCAAGGTTTGGGTTCTTGTCTGCAGGGAGAGAGTATGAGAGGAGAATGAAGAGAACTGTGGAGCTGGAGGTTACGGTAGAAGGTCAGTACTATGTGTATGTGAAGGCATAGCAAAGGGAAAAAAATCCTTCAACTTTCCCCACTTGTTTGAATTTTTTGTTGTTATCAAATTGAGTGTTTCATACTTCCTTTTGAATTAGCTCTGCTATGTCTAAATTCACCCCTTAAACTATATTGGTGTTATTCACTATTTTGTTCATTCTGCAGACCAGATACTTAGCAAATCTTAAAGAAAACAGTATGATGCCCTAGGGATACTAGATCAATAAGCCTTTCCAGGCAAAACTGTGTCAACTTTAGCAGTTTCGACTGGCTAGATTTTCTTGAATCCTTTTTCTTCCTTATCTAAATGATTTAAATTAGAAAACAGCTTATTTCTAAACAGACAATTTCAGAGGAAAGTTATCTAAAAATTTCACTTGTGGTAAATTTAGTCAAAAAGCTGATTAAAACAGTGATGGTATTTTGATATCAAACCAAAGTCCTGGAGTTTTCATCACAAGGTTACTCTGTACTAAAGTTATTTTTCTGATTGTAAAGCTCTGCAAAACACTTGGGAGGAAAGACTGAAATAAAGTTTGAAGTGAAGTGGATGTTATTTGGATTTGGATCCCATTATAAAAGCTTTTCTTATCCTGTAACACCTTCTTCTCCATAGAGAATAGCTTCCTATTCCTCCCAGTTTTTAAAAGCTTTTCAGTTGTGTTTGCTTCATAAAATCTTTAGTATAATGTGAAACTCTGCATTCCGTCTTTGTGAAATTACTATCCAAAACCCAAGCATATTCAAGGAATCACATGTCTTTAAAGCTAAAGAGATACCTCTCTTTCTGGAGCTATTCCATATCTAACTTACTTTGGGGGTGCAGAGGAAGATGAACCTAAGTTTTTGAGTACCAAAGGCTGCCGAGAAAATCAGTGGGAATGGGACTAATTCTGTGACACACAGGGGACATTCAGATCCTATAGGGTAAGGCTGTGATACATTTTCCCATCTCCCATTTTGGCAGGTTGCAAAAATTGGAAATCTCCTCAGATGGTCGTACTAGAGATTATTCATCTTTTGTTGACACTCTTGAGGAAAAGAAGAAATTATTTATAATATAAATAACATCAACAAATTTTCTGAGTGCATTTCCACTTTGAAATGAGAATATTTCTTGCTTCTTTGGATGAAGCAGAGTTACAGATAAAGTAAGAAATGGAACACAAAGCTGCAAAAAAGAACTTCTTTTCAATATGGGAATGCATAGCCTTTCAGGTCTCAAAACACTATCTATATCTCAAGACAAGAAATCTAATCATCTGAACCATCAAATCATGGAATTATTCAGGTTGCAAGAAAGCTTGGGGGTTGTTAGTCCAGCCACTTGCTCAAAGCAGTGTCGGCTATCTGATAAGACCAGGTTTGTTAGGACTTAGTTCAGTCAGGTCTTGAAAACCTCTAAGGACAGAGATTTTACAGCCTCTGCCACTATTTAGGGTATTTTTCCATTGCAAATTGCGCTCGAAATACCCAAGAAAGCATACAGAAAGCATTGCCGTATATCAGGGGAAGTGATTACTCCCTTTTACTTAGTGCATATTGCACCATATCTGCATCCAGTTTTGGTCCCCCAGTGAAAGAAAGATGTTTCTGATCATATTTACAGTTTTATTATTTTATTTCCACTAATTAAATTTATTTGGCTTGTCTAGATCAAACAACTTCAGAAATACACTGGGGAAACTGAGCAGAGTTTTGTTTCTTGATGACTGACTTTTTTCTTAAGTTGTATAATCTTAGGTACTATAAATAGCTTGGACTATCAGATTTGATTTTTATAAGATAATGTTGTCTAAAGGTAACTGGAACTTGTGTGTTTTCCCAGTTGCTCCAAGACAAAGGATTTTTGTTATTGAGGAGACTGGATTTTTCTTTAAGCTGTATATTCTTGAGCGGAGGTCTTCTTTTATTCAGATTCTGTTATATAACTGTTGTGTATGTAAACAGTTGGTTTTCCTGTATAAAAAGTAAAATGCATGTGAAGACACTAACTTTTGAACTGCTTCTGTAGGATGTTAATACTGTAAATATTAGAAAGTTGTATGATAGTTCCAGCATCCCGGGCTGCATTGGGAAGGGCATTGCCAGCAGATTTAGGGAGGTGATTCTCCCCCTCTACTTGACAATGGTGAAACACATCTGGAGTTATGGGTCCGGTTCTGGGCTCCCTACTTAAAGAAAGACATGGACTTACTGAATTGAGTCCAGTGAAGGGCCACTAAGATGGTTAAGGTACTGGAGCATCTCTCGTATGAGAAGAGGCTGAGAGAGCTGGGACTGTTCAGCCTACAGAAGAGAAAGCTCAGGGAGATTTTATTCAAGTGTATAAATATCTGAGAGGGAGAGTAAAGCAGCTGGAGCCATACTCTTCTTAGTGATGTCCAGGGAGAGGACAAAAGGCAATGGTCAAAAATTGAAATACAGAAAATTTCGTTTAAACATAAGAAAAACTTTTTTCTGTGACAGTCATCAAACACTGGCACAAGTTGCTCTGAGGGGTTCTGGACTCTTCTCCCTGGAGATATTCAAACCTTTCCAGGTCAGGCTTCAGAACAACTTGCTTAAGTTGACCCTGCTTTGAGCAGGTAGTTGGACTAGAGTGTCTCCAACAGTGTCTTCCAACCTCGACAATTCTGTGATGCTGTATTCAGATTCTTTAACCTAACCCATTATTATAATTTACTACATTTCATATTTGCTATAAAAGAGGCATTTCTTGCGATCGGACTATACTTCTAAGCATTGCTCTGTCTGTGGATGTTTAGCACATCAATGGATATGGATCTATGGCTGTGCTAAACAAGATAAAGCAGTGGTGGTGTGTGCCCAGGCTAAAGCCATGAAACTACCTCTACTCAGCAGAACACTTCAGGACAAGTCTACCTTCAAGTGTTGTCCAACATGTTGTGTTGAACTGGGCTCAAAGAACCTAATTTGGAGTAAGAGTGTGGAACTTTCACTGATATTAAGAGTGAAAAATCAACCCCTAGATTATCCGATTGCTACTTTTCAGTTTATGGCATTCTGTCTTGGTTTCAGTCCAACAATGGATTGCTTTAGAAAAACATGACTAACTCTCAATTTATTTTTTTTAATTAAGAGGGGGGTGGAAAATTTAATTTTCCCCTCTAGCATAACAATATTGTTTTCACTGTCTTTTGGCAGCCATAAATGAAAGACAGCCAAATTTTGGAGATGAAACTTGGTATGTCACTTCCCTGTTGACCTGAGTAAAACTCTTTGAATTGTGGGAAACAAGATTGTGAAATAAATCCACACACGTGCCAGTGAGCTTGTCCAAGAGAACATTTCTATCTCCTTTTTATATGATATGAGAAGTTGTACCTTATTTCTTTAGCTTTTGTAGCTGAACAAATCATCCTCTTAATGAAGTCTACAAAGTAAGACAAGTTTTAATTTCTTTCTTTAATAGCCATAGGAATACAGCCATGGCAAGATCAGTAATCATGATATCTACCACAGCTGCAAAACCATAAATCTCTCGCTGTAACTTTTGCATGAGTTCTTGGTTTTCTCCTGACTGATTGCTTCTTGGTATAGTTTAAAGTTTCTGTTCAATTTTAATATTGTAGCTTTTGATACTTGTAGGTAGAAACATATGACTGGGAGGTATCTGGACTGTTGTGTAGACAAATTTGAATATAACTCATTTATAGCCTTTCACTTTCCAGAAAGGAGCTCTGGGCTGTGAGGACGTTTAAGTATTTCCTGGTGGCTGCTTGCACCAAGATCAGCGTAAGCTCCATGCTTGGGTGTGAGGAAAAGGAAAGAAACAAAATCCTAGTTCCTTGGGTTAAAAACTACAAGTGCTGGAATGGCAGCCAAACTTTCATCCTGAGTATGCCACAGGTCTCCTCCAGCCTCAGCTCTGCTCAGAACAGCTAAGAGCCAGGCATCTAGGACAGTTTGGCAAGTGACATGCTGAAGTACAATGTTAGAATCAAGTTCTCAGGCTGGTCTTCAGGGCACTACCAGTACAGAAAAGAAGGTCCTGGCATTTTATGAAAGGATGACTAATGCCTTCTTTCAAGCAGACGCATAGACCAGGAATCCTCTTTTTACGCGTGTGCCTGCCTGCAGCCTGGACCCAGGTGCGTGCATACAGCTGTAAAACCTAGAAGATTTTGGACAGGGTTTGCTGTTCATAGAATCATATAATAATCTAGGTTGGAAAGGACCTTGAAGATCATCAAGTTCCAACCCCCCTGCCATAGGCAGGGACACCTCCCACTAGACCAGGTTGCCCAAGGCCACATCCAGCCTGGCCTTGAACACCTCCAGGGATGAGGCCTCAACAACCTCTCTGGGCAACCTGTGCCAGTGCCTTACCACCCTCAAAGTGAAAAATTTCTTCCTAACGTTTAATCTAAACCTGCCCTCTTCCAGTTTAAAGCCATTCCCCCTCATCCTATCACTACATGCCCTAGTAAAAAGTCCTTCCCCAGCTCTCCTGTAGGCCTCTTTAGGTACTGGAAGGCCGCAATAAGATCTCCCTGGAGCCTTCTCTTCTCCAGGCTGAACAGCCCCAACTCTTTCAGCCTCTCCTCATAGGAGAGGTGCTCCAGCTCTCAGATCATCCTCGTGGCTCTCCTCTGGACACACTCCAGCAGGTCCACGTCCTTCTTATGTTGGGGACTCCAGAGCTATTCTCTAGCTGTGGTAGCTTCTGGCGCTGTATCTGACTGATGCGATACCATGTGAGACCCAGGACCTGGCTTAGAGCCAGGTAGCCAGGGGTTCGCTATTAATCTGTTCAGCACGGTAATGATGGCATAAGAAATCACAAGTCCTTCTTGAGGATCTTGTCTTTATTTGTACTTTGGACCTCTTTGGGTTCCTCCTTTCCTTATATTGAGATTCTACCTCTAGCCTTGACTACACCTTGAGACTAGGTGGATGCTGTCAATCTGCTGAGAGCAAGTAGCTGAGGTTACCAAGCTGCTCATTTAAGAAATCAGTGAGCCCTTTAAATCTTCAACCATAAGAGACCTGTCTGTCTCATTTTTTTATATGCATGTATGTTTCTATGTATGTACAGTCCTACATATATAAAAAATACGTGTATCTATAATTTCCTTCAATATTCTAATAAAATTCTGGATGCCTAATTAGTGTGTGCTACTGATATACAGGTAGAAATTGCTGACCCCAAAGTTTCCCGGGTTTTATTCTTCTGTTAACAACCAGATATTTTGCAGCCCTAGAATGTAGTGTGTAAATAGTTTATAAACATTATTAGTCTTTTATGTCCTGATTTACGCAAATGTTTAAATATACTCTCAAGTCTGCTACCTTAAATGAGAATTGCAATGTTGGCCTGAATGAAAATGCTTCCCTGAATTGGTACAGCAGCAATTTAAATTATGACCACCTTTATATTTTAAATCCTTCTCCTCTGATTCTTTTTTCCTGGACTTTGTAGTAGCAAATAAAAAATGACTTATAGTTTGCAAGTCCTTCCTTATCTCACAGCATATATCAGCAAAGATGGAAACACACTTCACATTTGAATCAACCTACAATTGTTAAGGGTAAGTCCTCCTCTTTTAGGAAACAAAGCTTTTGAGTATATTCATACAATTTTTGTAAGCTGGAAGCCCTGCCCCTTAAGATTAATTAATGACATCTGACCCACATCTTTTAGGCTGGGGCTGAATCCTCAGGGGGACAAGTGGAGCTTGGTGGGAACTTGGTGTTCAGGAGCTGGTATGGACACAGTAGGTGCAGCTGGGGTACCAGGACCTAAGACTGAAATAGGGATCAAGCCAAACTGATGGTGTATATGCACCCTCTGATGGTTGTTTCAATGCACCTTTTAATTTTAACTTTTTAGAGAGAAAGGATAATAAGAGAGTTGAGGTACTGAATACTTACTCTCTCTTTATTATATCCTTGAAAACTGAACTAAAATGTTTTCCAAGCACAGCTTTGCTTGAAAAGTAATCTAAATTAACTTTTTTCTCTCAAGGGTGAATTCAATAGACTGCAGCTATTGCTGATTAGCTGTATGTGGGGACATACTTTCCCAGAGTCACACGCCTGTTTGTGTTTATCTTAATTCATTCTGAAAAGAAAAGGTCAGAAAAGGAGAGAATCCAGCGTAGAGGAGTGGAATTGATTTGGAATGGCAACATGAAATGTTGTGATAGGAAAAGTGCTAAAACCGGCAAAAAACAGCTAAAAGGATTGAGGCATTTGCAAAAGCATAATGTGCAAAGTGTGAAAAGAGACAAAAGAAACCATGGCTGGCTGATTCCTGTCACAGTGCTTTTATGATCACCTGTGTCTGTGTTGAACACTGGTTGTGACCCTGCCACAAAATCAAGTGGGACAACTCGCAGTGTTCCTTGCGGTGGGGTCGGGTTTTGTCCAGATGACCTCAGCTGTTTCTCTCTGCCTAGCAATACCCATGTCTTTTTTACATGTGTTTTTATTCTTCTGGGATATTCTAGATTCAAAACAACAATTTCTTTAGTAAAAAAAATTTTAAAACAAGGAAATTAATGTTTCCTTTATGAACTCGCTCTGTAAAATGAACCTACTGTTACCTGATGTGGGTGGCCAAACCACATCTGTCCTGAGTTCAACTTTCCTATTAGTTCTGATAAAAAAATAAACAAATTTTGATTGCCTGTTTCTGTTGATTAAAATACTTAAGAACTTCAGTGCTAAAAGTTGCACTGAAGATAGTCATTAATAATCATAGCCTGCAAGCCCACAAATCAGCAAAATATTTGCCTCTGTGTTTAAGACAAAGAAATATTTACTCTGCGAATAGTGTGTCAGAATAGTACTCAATAGTTGGTTAAACATGCAATGAAATACAAATGCTATAATGCTTCCAAGACCCTTGGTGTGCCACGGAAGACCAGCAATTTCCAGGCATACATTTGCATTTGCATACATGTGCATCCATTATAAAAGTCATTCTCCACAGCCATCTTTCTGAAGAGTCTGTTTTATTTATAGAACGCACATATTCAGCATCTATAGATCTAAAGTGCAGGTGCAGAAGCACAGAAACACATGAGAAGTAAATGAAAAGGATCTCTCCAGCTCTCAGAGTGGAGGGCTAGCTCTATTTTGAATGCAATTCACTGCATCCAGATTGCTACTCCAGCTTTTGGGACTCACCTGAGTAGTGATGTCTTTGATGAGACCCTTCATCAATCTTCTTACTTGCAGCAGGTCCTCTGTCTTGTAGTGCTTTAACTCAGGAGTTCCTAGCAGGCAGCACTTAGTTTCTATGTCATATGAGAATTCCCCTAAATTTGGGAAAGCTAATGCAAAAGTAACATTGCTAGACCAAAATGCTCACCTGAGTTCAGCCCTTTGATAATGAAGCCAAAGCACTGTTGGGTCTCCTTCCTGCATGGAAAATCTGCAGCTTCTTCTGTCCTCTCCTCTGCAGTCTTGCTTGGTAGCTCCCACGTAGCCGATTTCAGACTGTGGTTGGGGCCATCATCTTTAGGAAATACATCTTATTTCTTCCATGTCTCCATGGCAGTTGGGAACATGTAGTTGGTGGGGAAACACTCCTTATGAGTTAAGGACTGCAAGAGGTGTAAAACTGTCTATATGCTGGTATGTAACACGGAGTTGGTATGTAAAATGGAGTTTTGGAAAGTCTGTTCAATGAATCAAGTGGATAATCAGAATAAATTGACCCTCATGATCCATAAATAGGCTTCTTGAGGGAAGGGGATGGGGTGGGGGTGGCAGGCTGTTTATGTGCATTTAGCCTGACAAATAAATAGTAATTTTAATTAGTTAAATGAGCAATACGGAAATTGTAAGCATTTTCTACACTCAATGAGCATTCACTTTTGGGGAGTCACCACAAGTCAGCTAAAAAATGGAAATCTGTTAAAGTAAGTTGATTACAGAACAAGACTCCAGGTGTCCTTCATGGTGTAGCTCTTCACAGAATCACAGAATGGCTGAGGCTGGAAGGGACGTCTGGAGGTCATCTAGTCCAACCCCCCTGCTCCAGCAGGGTCACCTACAGCCAGTGGCCCAGGACCATGTTGAGACATCTTTTGAATACCTCCAGGGATGGAGACTCCACAGCCTGCTTGGGTAACCAGTTCTGGGTCACCCTCACGGCAAAAAAGTGTTTCCTGATGTTCAGAGGGAACCTCTTATATTTGAGTTTGTATGCATTGCCTCTGGTCTTGTCATAGTGCACCAATGGAAAGAGCCTGTCTCAGTCCTCTTTATACCCTCCCTTCAAGTATTTATACACCTAACTGAGATCCCTCATTTCTGCAAATCTGCTTTCCAGTACTCAATGGCCCCGAGCATATACTGGTGCCTGGGGTTGTTTCTCCCCAGGTAAATGGCAGATGTAACCTAGCTACACTAACCCTTTTGTATGTATTCTTTTCTATTTCGGCTGTGTCCATCTTTTTTTGAATGAATGTCATTATCCTGTGAATGTTTCAGACAGAGAAGGAAACTCTGTGAGTCACAGCAGGGATCTCATCTGACTGCTCCACGGGAAGGGCGTTCATCTTGGGACTGTGCCGTGGTGGCTGGCCCAGAGAACAGGGAGAGACTTGAGCACCGAAGAAGAGTGCTGGAGTGATGGGTCATGAGTCAGCCCCAGCTTTTGTAACACAAGTCGCCAATAAAATGCATGACAGCTTCTCAACATGCAACTAGTCTAAGAATGTGCTGGAAATCAACTGCGTTTTGAAAGGGGAATAAAGTGTAATCTGAATTAAGATATTTATTATACACTAACAGAAATGAATAACAAAATCACAGATAGTCTGTTGGAGCATTCTCTATTCTGTGTCTCCTAAGTTTTACTTGGCTTCAAGCAAATGTGCAGCGTGAAATATGCTATAACATGCTATTGACTGCAGTGTGGTCCATTTGGGAAGTAGGGTTGAGTTCTGGACCACGCTCAACTCTGCGTCACTGAAGCTTGGATTTGTGGTGGCCAGTAGTGGTGCCAAAGCCATTAGGAAACTCCAGTAACCTTGTCAAAGGTTGGCACTTACACATTACCTTCATGTGTTGCTTCAGACATTCCTGTGCAGCAGCTTGGATGCCAGCCCGTATTAACCACAGTCACCGGGGACAGAAGATGAGCTCTCCGGGCAGTGGGCTTAGCCACACAACGAGCCAGGTTGTCAGCACACCATATATCACGGGAGGGTTTGGCTCTTGGGGATGTATATCAGGCACACTGCATGACAAGTCTAGAGCAGAGGTGGGCTGGCAGAGGCTTTTGTCCTGTCTTCATAAAATGCAGTTGTCAATTAACATTCCTAATTAATAATTTTTACTCATTTGTGTCTTCTGTTCCACAATGACAGGACCCGTTGTTATTTATTCCTTCTATTGCTACAGTTACTATTTAATTTGTGCAGTTTACTGATTCAATCACAGCGTGTCGTTCGTCGCAGACAAAAATCTCTCTGCCTCTCACACTTCATTATCAATCACCTCCTGCCAGCAGGGGTCACACGACGACCGCAGCTTCCCAGCGCCGCCGCTGCCCTCGTCACTGCTGCCAGCACATCCCTTCTGGGCAAGGGGCACTTGGAAATGCCTCTCAGAGTTGTGGAAAAGAGAGCTGGGAATGACCATCTTATTGCATAAATATTTTTTGGGAAAGATCCCATCAAATCTGTAACATTTTTTTTTTTTTTGGAAGCTCATATATTTTTTTTAACGGTCATATTATTAATAAGTGTTATAATAGTTCAGATAAATATACCCATTCTGCACTGCACTGTGTTTGCAGGCTGTTATTGCTCTCCCACTGTTCAACTTGACTCAGCAATCTCTGCTACAAATGAGTATAAAACTTCCTGTGGGAAAGGAAAAAAGCAGCAGTTGACTGTTGGAACCCCACTAGGAAAAGCAAATTGACAGTCAGAATTGAAATAAGAACATTAATATTTCACGATTTCATATCTGATATGCCTGTTTGAATTGTCTCCTTAGTGAATTTTGCTTCAGGGAAAAAAGGTCGGCAATGAAGACAGAGCAGCTAAACAATGAATTTGAAAAAATAATTAAAAAAAAAAACACAAAAACCCAAACCACTAGTGGGATGCAGTGTGAAACCTTTAGTTCACTTGTGCATAGTACTGGTATTTCACCTGCAAAAAGATTAAGGATTCCACTGAGGAACCAGGGCTCCCTTGCAGTAGGCACTGAGCACACAGATACCAGAGGGACAGTTTTTTTTCCAAGACAACCATAATCCTGGATGGATAGGTAGAAACAGTGACTAAAAGATCTTTTTCCTGTGACTGTTAGCTGTTCAAGGGATTCATGGCTGCCTCTCTTACAAAGATACCCGAATGTTGATACCCTTGGATGTTACCTGCAGGCTGACTAACAGTGCATAGGCTCCAGAGGACACAAAGTTCTGCTTTCACCTCCCTCTATACATTGCGTCATAAAATCTATGAGAATAGCACATTTGACGACTGTGCTGAAGTTTGGGTTTAAATTTGCGGGGAGAAATGGTTCAAGCCGTGGCTGTGGCAGTACTGCAAAGGAGGGCAGGGCTTGCGGGGGGGGGGGCATTATCCTGCCCTGACAGGAGAGCTCCATGGCTCCATTCTCCAGCTTCAGTCAGGGAATCTGGACTCATAAGCAAGTCTGAGCTACAGGTGGCTTGGTGGCAATGGGAATGGCGTGTGCTCCTGTCACCACGCTTCTGCAGGCTGCAGGATGTGGCTGAAACCAATTTCCAGCCTTTAACCGCGTAAGAACTTACTCAGATTTAGTTTCAAATAAACAGCATGGAAATATCTTACAAAGGAAAAGGGAGAGGAGAAAAAAGATTCCAGTCTATGACTGTGAAGATACTCTAAACTGTAATTTCTATTATTTGACTGCCCATTAATGCTTGTTCATTTTATTTTTTGTAGTGAACTGAAGCGATTAAGATCAAAAAATGCCAAGAGAAGAAAAATCAGAGTTGTCAAAGGGTCAGAGTCTTTTAGCCAACTTTGAAAACCACACAAGAATGAGAGGATGAGTCTGAAGACCTGAAAAGAAAGAAGAGGGGTCAGTAGCAGTGTGAGATAGACACGCTCAGTAATTACTGTAATGACAGTACTAAGTAGAGATGCAGCAACCAATCTGTAACAGACAGAATGGGCTCACTAAGTGAAGTTAAGGTTAAAACCTGCCTTACTTTATCTGCATATGGCCCTACTTCTTCAAAAGAATTACAAATGAGTAGATCATTACCATGTTAGACCAGGAGTTTTAAACTGGATATTAAAATTCATATTGCAGTCACAGTTTGTTCATTTCTGTGAAAGTTTTCATAACCTTCAATTATTCTCATGCAAATGCCTTGAGAGCTATTAAAACAGCTACAGAGATGCACTCAGCATCTCTCATTTCAAGACTCTGAAGTTCCATGTATTATCTTTTACAAACACTGAGACACTGAAGGGAGACCAACTGGTGAGCTTTAAACATTAATCTAGGAATTGTAAGATGCGTGCAACTAAAGAGCTGATACCTAGAGAGCTCATTATCTAACTTCCTAGGATATTATTGATGCTGTTAATTTCCTTCTGTCAAATAGGCAAAGATAATGTGAGACACTGAATGACCAGGTCATTCCAAGAAGAACTAATTAAACATTTCCAGCTGCAAATGCTTCCTCTTTATGTGACAAATGATGGCCTTTTCATGGTACAAAATTACACTACAAATCATGTTATTAATGTGTGAGATGTGTTCTAATTCTGTCCTAAGCTGCAGGATGGCCATGGTGGAAGAATTATCCATTCACCCAGAAAGATTATGCAGTGCATGGCCTAAAAAAAAACTTAGTCAAACACCCTCCCAAGGGAGGTACGCGTGAGTGTTGTGAATCCTCTTCTACTCGATGAGAAGTCTCAAGCAGCAGGTCTGTCAGGATGAGATTATGAGAAAAACCTCATAAACACCAAAAACTGTAGTACCTCAAAAGACATTAGAAAGAAGAGATGCCAGGGATGTAAAGGACGCTGGGTGGAAAGTCTCAGAGAAATGTTTTCTACCCGTTGTGTCTTTACTCAAATTCAGATGGAGATAAAACTGCTCTTCTTGCGGGAAGCCTCATTGTGGCAACACCTCAGAGATGCTGAGCAACACAAAGTGCACAAGAAGGACAAATGGTGTCATCTCTTCACCAGCGCTAATAAGGCAGGACGCTTAAAACTAAAAGGACTTTTGCAAAAAAGCATAAATAGGAATCAAAGTGGCTCGGTTCTTTAAGTGGTCTGAAAGAAGCTATGTCACCATTTCTGGAGATGAGCTCAAACTGGTGACATGACACTGCTCAGCACTGTGCAGCAGCATGAGTGATAAGCTAACATCAACCGGTATCACACCTCGGTTCATAAAACCGGCTTCTCAGATTCTGGTTCTCAAGCTGTCTCTTGGGCCCTCTGCATCTACTACATTACCTTATGAAGATCTGCCTTCACTTTCCTGTGCTCTTTCAACCCTCTTAAGACTTCTAGAAAAGCCGTTATGAAGTTAGGTATGTGACAGACATCCTCAGATATCTGGTGTCCGTGAGTGTCTGAGACCATGAGTCTCTGAGACCACTCGGACCTCTGAAAGGTTTTGTGGCTGCATCACCCCTGTGAAATTTCCAAATTCCTTCTTGCTGTAGAGCTGTGAAAGCAGTGACTAAAAAACACTCTATGCCCCAGAAATTTTCAGCGAGTTTTCCTCTTTCCTTGCTTTGGAACATTTCTTCTGGATACAGTGAATCTTGAGTACTGCTTAACGTCTTTTAGAGGCTAAATGGGTGGTGGTAAAGGTTTTGTCAGTGAATCTTTTCAACAGATTGTTAGTGTTTAACCACCACTTGAGGGAATGCTTTATGTGTCTGTAAACATCACTCTATACAGAAGATGCTGAGAAGATAGTACTTCCAGGCAAATTCTTTGACAATGTGGGTGAAGTTGCCCAGGGAATTGTGTTTTGGCACAATGACGTTAATCCTACCAGGCACGATACTGTCTTTGCTGCTCATGTGTCATTTTGTAAAAGGAGGTCTGCAGACCTCTGGGGTTTTTTTCCCCCCCTCTACTTTTTCTATTCTGAGAAGGAAAATAACCTCAACCCCTTGTCTTGAACAGAGCTTCTTAACTGGCACAAATGCTGACCCAATCTGACAATGTTCATTACAAAGTTCAAAAATGGATTATTTTTTCTTTTGCTGTTGTAAAAGTAGTCAGATTTACAACCCAGTCTTTTAAACTTCTGACAGGCAAATCATCTTTTGGGAAGATTTATCAGCTGCCAATGGGAAAAGGATTGAACCTGTGTTAACTACTGAAATGCAGCATGCAGCTGCAAGGTTATAACCTAAAGAAGGTAATGGAAATATATACCACTCAGTTCCTCATAATGTAGGTCCACAATCAAGCATCTTGACTAATGTACAGTATACAGCAGAGTAGAATTATAATTCCTTTATCACCATGACAGTAATTCAGTGAAAAGCAAGGCATTTTTTTTGCATATCAAATATACATTTTTATAATTCTTGTAAATGTTTACAGAAAAACGACATTGTGAAAACAGAGCAGAGATATAAGATTTCAGAATATAGTGTACACCTTTTAGTGCTGCTGTGTTTTACAAGCCACCAGGAAAAATCAGAACATTACAGTGGGTACAGCTTGGCCTTTTGTGCTTGTTTATAGGTATTAGCAGCATGTTTTTAAGAAACCTAATAGCATCTGTTCTCATTTTGTTGAGAGAAATGAACAATTGATAATTACCAAGGAGAGTCTCTCTTAATTTCTGAAAAGTTCATTATATTCCAGAAAATAAAAACCCAACCACCTAAAATTAGATCACCCTCCTCCTCAGGTTTGAAATATCAGCTTTCACAGATATACGTGCTCTGGCAAAAGGTAACATTAAGTGCAGGTGATGAAGAAAAAAACAGCAGGTGGGAACAAGTTATATGACACTACAGGTAAATTAGGTGAGTGATAGTTCACAGACTAGTATCACAGGAAGAAAAACTACGGTTGAAAAAAACCCTGTAGTATCTAAAATGGCACTGCTGCAAACTTTTGTCTGCATCAACAAAATTAACACCACTGTTTTAGGACAGTGAATATGTAATATATTTATATGTACTTAACATACAGCTGAGATTACTGGCACCAAACCCACTTTATGGAAAAAACTAAGACACTTGGCATTTTGCAGTAGAGCTGTAAAATCATATAGAAGCAGTGTCCAGCCCTGCAGCTTGTAGTGTCGTGAAGTCTCTTGTACTGAGACTGTGAGAATTAACAGAGGAGGAAAAGGATATTACATGGGGTTAGTCAACCCAATTAATCTTTTGCTCCCTGCCTTTGAGTCCAGTGTTAGGTTTTATCTCACAGTTTATTAAACACCAGGCAGTGAAGATTTAAGGAAGACTCAGGACATGGCTTAATTGTATGGTGGTTTTGGCATAAGTACCACCATCTTGATTCCTACTCCTTCTGCCCACTCATGCGAAGCTTTTTCTCTGCCCAGAGGCTGAGGCAGCAGTTTTTTATGGTAAGAATAAAGAGCAGTGGTACATTGGTGGGAGTCCTTATCCAGCCTTTCCACCAAAGTCCCTGATAAATGCAATACTGGAAAACGGTTTTGAATGTTTTTCATTTGACTGTGGCATTAACAAATGGGGTTTCCTGAGAACAATATCTTCCATTTCAAAGGGTGTCATTTACTTGGAAATCTTTCTCTCTTCCTGAATGGGAGAAAGCAATTCCTTACTGTTCTGTGTGAGACAAAACTTCTTTATAGATCATTTAAACATATCATATTCTTTTGAGCATTTTAAAGTTTCATTCAGTGTCGAAAGTTAGAGCATCTCAAGATGCTGAACCTTTTCAGTTTAGACACCTATGTTAGTGTGAGATGAACAGCTCTTGGAAGTATTTGTCTCTTCCTATTGACTCTAGGCAGGTAGTTCAGTTCATGTGTGTAATTTTAAAGTGGTTAAAGTCATCAGGGAGAAAACTCAGCCATTGGTATAATTTGGTAAGAATTATGGGATGCCGTAACTTGAACACTTGGAAGTATTTTGAAACAAGCATCCATCTGTAGTTGTCTCATGGCCTTGAATGCGAGTGATTCTGAAGAGGTCCTTCTTGTTTCCTTTTTTCATTCAGATTTTCTGTTGGAAAACACATCTGTTGGTCACTCAGGAATTTAGACTTTCCAATGGCAAATATATAACAAGCAAAACACCATTATTTTCTGTACTTTGCTAAGACTTAACGGTGTTTCAGGAGAAAATATGTTAGAGTAAACAGCTGGAGGAAAGGCAAGAGATCATTATTATTTAGCTGTTTGTGGTGGCACCCAAAGCAAAGCAAAGTGTGTAGCAGAACACTTTTCAAGCAAAAGAAAGCATAATCTTTGCTATCCACAATTCACAGCAAACTACTAGCCAATGCAGAAGAAAAGGGCTTCATATAATGTATGTAATGGTATGCTAACTATAGATAAACCATTAAAGCCCACTCTCTAGTGCATTTTAGATCAGAAACACAGGAGCTAAATAGCCATCTTCAAATGTGTGTATTCTAAACTACTGTACCTAATATGGGCACAAGTTGGAACATAGGAAGTTCCCTTCCAACACACAGAAAACCTTCTTTACGGTGAGGGTGACAGAGCACTGGCACAGGCTGCCCAGGGAGGTTGTGGAGTCCCCTTCTCTGGAGATTTTCAAGACCCGCCTGGATGCAGTCCTGAGTAATGTGCTCTAGGCAATCCTGCTTTGGCAGGGGAGTTGGACTAGATGATCTCTAGAGGTCCCTTCCAACTCTGAAAATTCTGTGATTCTGTGATTCTGTAATTAAAGTGAAGCAATGATTGTTGAGGTGAATAAGAAAAATGAAGATATGAAAATCTGGAAAAAAATGTGTGCTTATGCCATTTTCATTCATCATTCCAGTTTCCTTGTGATATGATTTTCCTTTCTTAATGTGTAATGAATTTCAAAAAGGAAGGATGTAATGAATACAGTCTAAAAAATATAGAGATAGCAAGAGTCTGCCAAAGGTCAAAGGGAAATGAAATGTGTAACATAGAAACTACATTCAGGGAAGATCATTGACTTCCTGAGATTTCTGTGAGTAACAACATACAAGTGTGGAAGAAGACAGACAAAAAAAAAAAAAAAGGCAAGAGAAAGACATCTCTTAATACAGAGCTATCTGGAAGATGTTTGTTCCACTAAGGTAAAAAGAAAGAAGAAAGAAGGACCCTGAAATGTTATGAAAAGGCTCTCCAGAGCAGTAGGTCAGGTAGAGCAGTTTTCAGTGACAGGAAGAACTTAAGTCATAAATGCTTCAGGGCAAATCCATCTAAAAAGCTCGTGCTCCAGCTTCTGTATGAAGAAGAGATTATTTGTTCACTTTAAAAATCAGACACTTCAGATGAGAGAGCCAGGGGAATACAGAGGTAGAAGGGCAGAAGTTACAGTTCAGCAGTAGCACTGCTTTAAAAGTATGTTTTGTATGAGGGTAGACTATAGACTAAGGCAGAAATGTGAATGCCTCTCTCTCCTTTTTCCCCCAAAACCTAGCTTTTGTGCAAACAAATGAACGACAGTTACAGTGATTGACGTTTGCCTGACCCCCTGAATATTAGGGTACATAAGCGCCTCATGGGTTTACTTCAGGCTGTTGACAGTGTGGTGGCAGAAGCAGACTTGCAGGAGGCAAATGCCTTGCTCTTCCCCAACTTCTGGCCAGCTGTCAGATCACCTATGGCCAGGAATTTTCCTTTGTATTCCACATCGTTACAGATTATTTTAAATCTACTTAGAGTATGAGTCTATTAGTGGTCACACAGCATTATGGGGTTTAGTTCCCACCCTTCTCTTTTTGGTGACATTTGTACCTCGCAATATGAATTCTTTCTTAAGGAATACTACACTAGGCAGATGGCTTCTGAATGGAAAGAAAACAGCAAAATCTTCAAAATGTCTAGCTTTAAAAGCTAAGTTGAAATACACTGCAGCACTTCTATGCTTTTCTGGCTTATTGACACGCTTCCCGCTCTCATTATTGTTGGATAAATTCAGCCTCAGTGTAACTTATTTTGACTTAAAGGGATCTTTGCCAAGAATGCATTTAACCCTACATGTCTCTACTGTGGCTGAGGCTTTCTGCAGGAAGCTTGACATTGATTCAGTGGTGATATCTATGAACATGTTGTGATTACATCAGAAGGAAATCAGTCAT
This sequence comes from Anarhynchus alexandrinus, assembly GCA_008711295.1. Lineage (NCBI taxonomy): Eukaryota > Metazoa > Chordata > Aves > Charadriiformes > Charadriidae > Anarhynchus > Anarhynchus alexandrinus. Next base: position 335,720 of record VUYV01000550.1, read on the forward strand.
TCTCAGAAGGAAGCTGTTTGGGAGAAGAAAAGACAGATGAGAAAAGGAGAAGGGGAAGACTCGAGCAAATGAGAGGAATAACGGGATTTGGGAAGGTTGGGGAGAAAGAATAATGGGTCTTTTCCTCCTAGAGATTTCCTTGATGTTAAATTATTGCAGTGCCCTTAAATCAAGGGAGACAACTTTCAGGATGATCTGCTTTGGAATATGCCAGCCTGACTACAGCGTAAAGTGTCTCAGCAGGAGCATGTGAGACTCACATTTTCTGCCAGATGGGAGCTGAAATTCAGAAAAGCACCCTTTCCCGTCTGAAGAAAATCTTTTGTGTTTTGTCTGAAGAAAATCTTTTGTGTTTTGGATAGTGGTCCAGCCATTTTGTAAACCCACTGCCAATTAAGCATTCACCTGATGTGCTCAACCTCAACACAAGCAGAAGTGGCAGGTGGACAGATGCTTTCAGGCAGGGGTCTGTGGAATGTGCTCTGCACCGTGGTTCAGGATATTCACCTTTCATTTATTATCTTATGCTGGCTTTTGAAGCACGAAAAATCCATCACCTACAGATTTAATTATCGTGTCTCCACTTTTTGTATACTCAGTCATATTTACCCCCATCACTTAGACATCTGTAAGAAGGCCCCCATCTCTGTAGTTTGTATTCATTATATATTCCTAGGTAAAATTATTTCCTCCTGTTGACAATTCACAACTCATTTTCTAATCCTCCCTTAAGGTAACCCTCATTCTTTTCCATTCACCTAGCAGTAAGAGACACACAGGAAGACTAAGCCACAGTGGTAAATCCTGATAAAGGTGATTTCATGAAACTCTGAATTAAAAAGATTGAATTTTGTGCTTCCCCTGGTGGATATATGTTTTCCCCCACATTTCCTTATAATACCGAGAGTTGCATTCAGTTGAATTACGATTGTGTTCAGAAAACTATAATGAAGGCATTGGAACTGCGTAGCAATTCATCAACATTTTCTTCAAAAGAGCAAAGATTTTCTGCCTTGAAAAAGCTGTAAATTCTTCACACAGCTCCTGGTATACAGGAAGAGAGGGTGTCTTCTCTGGGTTTCTCCACTGATGTTGATCGATCTCCTTTCCCTTTTCTGACTCCGCTGGTGGAACAGGGAGGATGGTTTGCACAATGCACCCAGCATGACAGTAGGTTGTAAGACGTGTACAGAGATACTATTATGACCTCTCTAAATTTTTTCATTGATGCTGTGAGGTAGAAAAATGGAGCTTTCCTTCAGAAATATAGTTCCTGTCCTCAGCCCCAGTTTTGGGGGGAGCTGTGGTTCAGCTAGTCTTTGTGTTTTCAAACTGACCATTGGGTCGGCTGTGATGGGAAATGGTCAGGGAAGGGATGGGGAGCCAGGCACTGAGTGTGGTGATGTGATGGGCAGCGTGGGGCTCACCACTTGGGAAGCTAGGATCACTTCTGCTGGCACAGTGCATCCTTTACAGCTGTGAGCCAGATGTACCCAAAAGCTCAACTCTGGGCACTTTGCCAGGGCTTGCAGGGGGAGGGAGGGCATAAGGGGTTGGTCATAACCAAGTGAGAAAGGGGAGCCTTGTTACACCTTGTCCCAGGAAGGGACCAGGGGGTGCCAGTGGCAGTCTTGGCTTCTGTTGATTATTTTGCAACTGTCTATGCTGGCCCTGGCCTCTTCTGTTGAAATCCCTTTGTACAAACTTGTTGCTTGTCAACACGGAGGAATTTTACAAACACCCCAATGCTGTCATCCATATTCTCAGCTATCAACCTCTCTTCCTTGGTCAGTTCAGCCCCATTATTGTCCTCGCACTGCTCTGGCACCAGTGATGTACTTGTGTTGTTGGACAATGGGCTGAGTCAAGAAACTCATCTGTTGGAAGGGGGAATAAAGCCTTCTTTCTGCAGAGCTTTTCTTCAACTCAGCCATTGTCCTCCAACGTCTATGGTTGGACTCAATGATCTTAAGGGTCTTTCCCTACCTAAATGATTCTATGATTCTATCATTCCTGCTCTAGTCTGTCACACAGCACAGAGCTGGAGGTGTCATGGGGCTGGGGAGAAGGATGATGGTGAATACGCTTGTGGAATCACAGCTGTGGTATTTTTGTTCAGAACCACGATTACTTTTTGGCTGCCAGCTGGCATCCAACAGAGTAACTGCACACACAAGATCTCTGCAGGGCATCATGGATCGAGCACAAAGGGTCCTCGCAGTCCCAGTTCCCATGGGCCACCCCATGCTGCAGCTGGAGGTGTGACTGCTGACCAGAAATGTGCACTTGGGCTGTTTCTAATGCAGTGAGCACTGGCTGGCAGTGGTGCTGTGGGGCTCATGCACTGCTGACTTATTTAGCCAAAGCCGAAATCTGTGCAGATATGATTTCATTCCTAGTGGGGTCTAAGCTAGCTTGGTTAAAACAAGGTCATACGCATTTTCAGATCTTCCTGTGGAGTCATGTGTGGGAACATACTTAAGAGACAATGGACATATATTGAACCAGCCATGCAAGGAAGCGGACTGTCTGTAGGTTCTCATCCTTGAAGTTACCTTGAGGGGAGAAAAACAGGAGCAATAGTGACTGTTTCACACGAATTGAGAAAAACAAGCCTAGAGGAGTCGGATGAGAAGGCCTGGAGGAGCCGGACAAGCAGGTGGAAAAACAGAGATTAGACGAACCAATCGAGAAAGAAACTGAGTCGCATGTTTGCCTCGTGCACAGGACTTTTAACCAATCAACTAATGCATGAATGCGATTAGGGATAGAAAAATTGTATATAAGGGGCAGTAGAATATCAATAAAATAGCTTCTATATGATTCACATTGGATCGTGTGAAGTCTGTTTTCTCTCCTTAGTCATGCTTCTTTTTCCCCTTTGTGGGAGAGATAATGAGTGGGTTTATGCTTCTCCAGAGCAGAAAGTGGTTTCAAGCCAGCCTAAATGCTGAATATAATGAAGGCCACATGCAAAAGAAAGCAATTGATAGGACAATATTAGTATAAGTGCAATGAGGGTGTAAGGAGGGGCTGGAGGTGGTATCCTGTAGAAGGGTCAAGAAACTGCTAGTTTTAGTGAGATCCTGTTCAGTGAGTGACTCGGATAGCTTGCAAAAGCAGGGAGCGGATGAGATCCTTTCTGGATACTGAGTGACCTCCTCAGCTGTAATGTGCAGGTAAAGTAAGAGCGAGTCCAGAGCAAAACCAGAGAAGCAGCCTGGGGTAATTCTCTGTTATTAGGACAGGCACCAAAGGTGTTTCTGTAGTTAAGAGGACAGAACAATTTTTATTTTGACAGCTTGCTTTTACATCCCCATAAGCCTTTTAGGCTTAAAGTCATCACACTCTCACAGCTCCTACACGAAATTACTACCACTTTTAAATTTTTAAAGCTTAGAAAAAGGTTTGCTGAGCCACCTCTGCGTGTCAGGAAATTTTCTCCACCCCAACAGGCTAAATGTGCAGAACCAACTTTATTATCATATTGGTGTGAAAAATGGTCATGGTTGGCTCAGTCTCCCCTTCCTCCCCAGTTTTGCTTTCATAAATTAGGCCCCTAATCTTATGCACTTGTAATGTCTTGCTTATTCTTGAGAGAGGAGAAACACCTAATATGCATATTCGGTGATTACATTGAGCACCTCATGGTATGGATAAACAATATGGTCAATGATTAGACAACTGTGTGGCACACACGCAGCCTATGTGCCACCGTTTTTGAGTGGAATTCATTGTTGTTACACTCTTTTGTGAGGAGAAAAGGAAAACCCAGAAACGTCCAGCTTTCTTGAAATCTTTTAGATCTCAATTGTAAATGTGGATGCAAAATCCATTTACAAATGTATATTGATAAATGAAGTGTTATTTAGGAATTAATTTACCTTCATGTTTATGTTATTCTGTGTGTGAATTACAGTACTATAACAAAATCATTGAAAAAATATGTAGTCCTAATTATGAATAATATAGCAGCATCTGGGAAGCTTGGGTAGGTGCCAACATGAAAGCCGATGCTATTTTGGTTTAAAAACTGGAACAGTGGTTTCTGAATACAGAACATCTTTCTTGCATATTTTATAGCTCTGGGAACTAGCTATGTCAAACCCATTCAAAGCTTATGACTTGCATAAACGTTCATGGCATGAATCGGAAGGTAAGATTTTTAAGAACATATTAAAAGTTAATTGCCTTAGGTTAGATATCTCTGTACAGGACTTTTAGCAATAAAAAGATAAGAGGTGTTTTACTGGCAGAAGCAGCATAATCACAAAAGACAGACTGTTGTCAGAGTGGTGGATCAGTTATGCAAGGCGATTCTAAACAATCACATCAACTAGCTCGGTCTTTGCCAGGCAAAATGCGAATTTTGATCAGAGCAAAACCAAACAGAGTAATCTAACCCTATTCTAATTGCACAAAAGGCTACATCTACTCATGAAAGGTCTTTGCATGTCTTTTTTTTGCAACCTAGTCTGTGACAAATAATAAAAAGAAGACTTTTCAGGGAAGTAAATGCAGTTTAATACTGGTTTTGTTGAAATAAAAACCCACTAGACTCATCACACCTTTTCCATTTCATAAAACTTGCATAGTTTTCTTAGCTGTATGAAGACATCATAAGCACAGAAATCGTAACTCTTTAATAGTTTAAAAAAGTGCCTAGACATAGAGATTAGAAGTCCCGACAATCTGTATGTTTGTGCAGTTTTGAATTAGTAAGAGAAAGCAAAACATAGTGCAGAATATATAACTTGTTTACAAATCATGACAGGGAACAGTGAAACCCAAGTCAAATTATTTTTCATGCTGTCTTTAAATAAGAGATGTGGCTTCTCTTCTGCGTACTTAATGGAAAACAGCGATCTGTTCATGATCAATACTTCAAGGAAAATCCCACCCCTCCATGTCCTTCCTCAGCCTTCATCTTTTAGATCAGCTGTGTTAAAACTGAGGCTGAAAAGTACTCAATGAACACGCAGCCTCGTCATCTGGCACTTTCTCCCAGGAAGAAAAGATATTTCCTTTCCACCCAGGGTCTGATGGCGATGGCAGAGGAAGGCACACTGCTCCTGTTCATGGTAGAGCACAGCGTCATGCAGTCCTGGAGGGGTTTGTGCTGACCGAGGGGCATGTAGGGGATGGTACCGCCCGGGGAGCAGTGTGAGAGGGCAGACCCAAGGCACCTCCAGGGTTACTCCCTGCCATCTTTCTAAGCTGCAGCCTGTGCAGTGGAAACAGAAGATTTGGATGAGTATTACGCTATTTGTCTGTGCTGCAACAGGTCTTACTGTTTCCACCATAGCAGAGGTCGATTTACAGAATCACAGAATCTCCTAGATTGGAAAAGACCTGTAAGATCATCTAGTGCAATCATTAACCTAACACTGACAAGCCCACCACTAAACCATGTCCCTGAGCACTATATCTACATGACCCTTAAATACCTCCAGGGGAGGGATGGGGGACTCTACCACTGCCCTGGGTAATGCGTTCCAATGCCTGATGACCCTTTCAGTAAAGAAATTCTTCCTAATATCCAATCTAAACTTCTCCTGGTGCAACTTGAAGCCATTTCCTCTTGTTCTATCACCTATTACTTGACAGAACAGGTCAAGTCCCACCTCTCTGCAACCTCCTTTCACAGACTCTTCTCCAGGCTAAACAGCCCCAGTTCCCTCAGCTGCTCCTCATAAGACTTGTTCTTCAGACCCCTCACCAGTTTCGTTGCCCTTCTTTGGGGACGCTCCAGCACCTCAATGTCCTCCTTGTGGTGGGGGGCCCAAAACTGAACACAGTACTCAAGATGTGGCCTCACCAGTGCCAAATACAGGGGTAAAATCACCTCCCTGGTCCTACTGGCTACACTATTCCTGATACAGGCCAGGATGCTGTTGGCCTTCTTGGCCACCTGGGCACACTGCTGGCTCATGTTCAAATTTATAACAACAGTGCTAGGTGGTATAATGTGCTTGTAAATAACAAAAATATTTTTACAAAATTGCATGAGAAAGGGTAAGTAGAAATTCTGAGGACCCTAGAAACAGCTTAAAATGCAGCATTTTAGTTCTTTTTTGTATTACCAAGACAGCGCCACCATAAAGCCAAAAAATCATGTTGGATTTTTGGAGGTGCTGATCTGTGCAAGAATGAAAAATATCTATTTAATTTAAATAATTCTAGTCCTGACCATATATAGGCCCAAAACACCCCAACTTGACTTTCTAATCCCACACTGAGTTTGTATGATTGGTAGTTAGAAAGCAGATTTGTACTTGTAAACTGCAGATTTGGTAAGAAATCATGGAGAATATTCAAAGAACAAGAGGAACATTTTGGCTTGCACTTTTCTGTCTAGAAACTTATTTTTATCCAACTCTTCTTATTATGATCTGTCCATAAAATTAAGCTAACTCCTCTTTATGTCTCCGTACCAGTAAACATATTTTTTGGATCTACCCAAACTATTTTGGCCTTGTTTATCACATTTCATCTTCACACAGAGTAAATGCAGCGGTTTATGAACTTGAACTATGATCTTTTTATTAGCCAAGAAAAACAGGAAATGTTGTTCAAAAAAAAAAAGGGAAAAACATAACTGGAAGATAATTACAATAATTAATTAAATCAAGTACAAGGAGTACTTAGCTCTGGCTTTTGGTAGCAGACATCTCAGGCTAAAACACATTCCTGCAGAGAATCTCATTCTAATAGAATTAGTTCTAAGTTCTTTTTCCTCCAACTCAATTACAGAGAGTCCTTCTGAATTCTGGCTGTGTTCTCCCTGAAGAGGAGCACGGGGCTTCTGCTCACAGTAAAGGGGATTTCAGAGACATAGCTAAGATAAATTTAGTTTCCAAGAACTTCAAAATGATATATTGTTGATTGAAAATGTTATTCATTTGTATCTGTTGACAAATGTAACACAGTGAAATGAGGAAATTTATTTGATTACATACAGTACAGATGAAGTATATAATACAACAGGCCTAACTGATAAGACATATTTTTTATTATTAATAAAAATATGAAATTGACTCTACCCCCTCACCATGTTCCCTCTTCCTTTTCCTACTGCCAGAAAGGCTAGATGCTATATGGGTATACTAGTAAAACTGCACATCTCATTATAAGATACAACTACATGTATAGGTTTATATGTCATACAGAAGTCTGCATAGAACAGAGGATAAAGGATCTTATTGATGAGAATCAATAAGATTTGTAAATATCATAAATTCTGTGTCTGCAGCCAAAATAATCTTCTAAATAATTTTTACCTAATCAAGAAAAAATTAACGAAATACTCCAGATGACAATGGAGCTTCTCAGATTCTCCACTGCACCCTTTACCATAAGATGCAGTCCATTCCAGAGAAAGTTTCACTGTTCTTTATTATCTGATCATTGAGACATCTACTGTATATTTTGTTATGAAACAACAAAAAGGCAGCTATTCTTGAAAAACAAATCTAGTTTTGTCATGATTTGTCAAAGTTGCTCCTTGCATAGAATCTCCTCCTTACTTGAGGAACAATAGTCGCTGAATTACTATTGTTCTTACTGTGTTTACGTCCAAGAGATTAAAAGTCTCTGTGGATCAAGGATAGTACAGAGCTATAGGCAAGCATGAGAACTGAAATGAGTGTGCAGAGATTGAAGTTATTTTAGTTCCTAGAGGCTTTGGATGTCTTTTCAAATATAAAATAATTTGTCTGTAGAAGCATGACATTTCATGACTAATTAAAATGCATTCTGCAGGCCCCTAGAGAGTTTATCTGTCAGTTTATTTACCTATCTTAAAATTAAAAAAGCCTTCAGAAATATGACCTCCTAATGGATTTTAGAAGCCAAGAATATTCAAGATTTATATTTTTCAGATGTGTAATATCTGATCACCTTGAAAAGCCCTTGACATCTCTTGTAAAACTGCGGACTGCGTAATATAGAGTCAGTCTTTTTTTTAGACTGGAAAGACCCAAGGCTGTGCCACCATACAGCGTGACCTGGACAGGCTGGAGAGTTGGGCAAAGAGAAACCTTATGAAATTCAACAAGGGCAAGTGTAGGGTC